>JBCFYV010011135.1:14137839-14189079 GCA_039000515.1 Timema cristinae
TAGCCCTACATTGAATTTCATGGTTACCCCGGGCAACGTTTTGCTACCAACATAAAGAAAAAAACAAACTCTTCATTTTGTTTCTTCCGACTAAGTTTCTAATTACTGTATATACTTACTCTATGGCATTAGGGACTCAAAAGTTCATTGCCGCACTTAAAAAGGTACTCCACCTATCCCTATCCTGAGCTAGCTCTATCCAGTATAGCTCAGGTCCATTCTAATGTTATCCTCCCATCTGCATCTGGGTCTTTCCACTGGTCTCTTCCCATTGGCTTTACCAGTCAGTGCCTTGATGGTACATGTCCTGCCCACCATAATCTGCGAGATTTAATTAGCCTAACAATATCTGTTAATGAGCACAGGGTATGTAGCTCTTCCCAATGTAACCTCCTCCACTCCCTACTATTGTCATCCATTTTTGGACCTACAATCTTCCTAAGCACTTTGTTTTCGAGCACCCTAAACGTAGTTTCGTAATGTAAGGTACGAGACCATGTTTAGCACCCATAGAGAGCATCAGGTAAAATTATTGTTTCGTATATTCTGAGTTTTACATTCCTTTATAGCAGGCAAGATGACTACAACTAACTGACCGAATACTAGTAAGCATTTCCCGACTGTTTTATTTTCCTAATTTCTAATCTAATACCATTATTGCTAGTTAAAATTGTACATAAATATTTGAGCTCTGAGTATATCAAATTATATGTTGTTAGCAATAATATCTAAACTATTTTTTCAGCGTTCATTTATAAGCCTATTTCATTTTTCCTTAATTAATTTAAAAAAAATCCAATCAAAATTTTAAATTTCTTATTTCGAGGTGTACATTGTACCCTTTATGTCTTTGTAACGGAAAAAATGAGATTTTTTGTTTGTAATGTTAAATTGTGTTTAGATACTAATTTTACAAAACATCGCTTGAGTAGCTATATTGACTATCAATTTTGATATTTTAATCTTTTAGTAAACTGTCACGTGATTTGGACGTGATTGTTTTATAGCTGCTACTTTGAAACCAAATGGCATAAGTAAATTTTAATTATTCAATGAGCTATATGTGTGTACCCATGCCAGATTTAGAGTCAGCTGGTACAGGGGTTTGGGCGTGATAAAGGAACAAATAGACTTACAGATAGAGAGACGGACAAACATTTCATTTCTATACACAACCAGGGAAGGCAACAAGAGATTATTATACAAAACATCGTTATATTGTATTTTCTATAAACGTCCTAATATTTCAGTGTGTGTAAACATTACAGATATGATATTATAATGACACGCATACTATTTATATTTTTAGCACCACGTCTTTATACGCATTCGGGCTATGTTAATTACGCAAAGTGTTAGGGATAAAGGCACTCGTATTTGCTCGAAGAGAGAGTGGGAAACAGTTTATCAAAATGTATCCTCAGTAGACCCGACGAAGACTCGATTTAAATATTAGCTAACAACAGTTTAATCCGTCAGGTTTGTGATTGTACTGAGAAGATTGTAACACACCTCGGTGGCCACATGGTCTAACTCACTAGTCTCGCTCTAGATTAGACTGCCGAGGACGAGGAGATCGTGGTTCGCTCTCGGTCGGGTGTACTGAGGTTTTTATTCACTAAATGTTTTAACACTCTCTTTCCACAAAAATGCGGGTGCGCTTTATCTAAATTACACTTTCCTCATATAAGAACCCATTTGAATAATTAGTACATGGACGTATGACCCGAACGAGTAGTAAGACGTGGTGCGTTTAGACTATACAAGTTGTAGAAGCTGTGTTTTGAAACAATGTTTTACAACTTATTGGAAAATCAATTGAAAAAATGTTTGAAAACACTGTAGTCTTAAAACAAATTTTAAGTTTTACATGTTGCACGTTTCCCGTTGGGTGGCGGTAAAGATCAAAGAAACATTTGGGTTTAAAATATTTTGCACCAATAGAGGACAGTTTGTACAATCGAAAGTTACTGCTAATCCTTTTCAACTGGAATAATATCCCTCTGTGCTAGGGTCCGGGGTTCAATCCTCGGTCCCGGCACAGATTTATCTGATTATCAAACCCTTTCTTGATCCTTCATCTCTGACAAGACGTGTATTAATCACAACTTGTGAATGTGGGGAGTGCCAGGCCTCCACCGTGGTTCGGATCCCACGTTAAACTGTAGGTCCTCCATTTCATCTCACAATCACATTACCATTACACATTAGCTTAAGTGCGTATAAACCGAACGGGTAGTAAGACGGAGTGATGATAATAATAATAATAATAATAATAATAATAATAATAATAATAATAACAGTATCCCTAAATGATGTATTCTCTCTCTTTAGTCAACTATCATCATCTTATATATAATTTGATAAGCTCGTGTCCAGTAATAGAACTTATGAGGAAATGGCTGAACAGGTTTTGACAAACGAACACTAATTTTAAAGGTTTGAGGTCCAGGATGCCGATAAAAATAGTGGCCTAAAACTAAAACCCAATATTCATAGTGAATTTAACAGGTTTTCCTTTTGTGTGGGTAGTGAATCATCTGTACAATCTTTATTTGTGTACACTACCATTGAAACCATGATTGGTGTATTGTTTTAGATCGGTAAATAAAATATTTCTCTTTGGTTAAAAATAACAGCAGTTCAACAATTCTCACTTAAGTGGCTTTGTGCAACAAATAGATAGAGAGCTAAAGCTATCAGCGTAGCATGAAGGGGGACAATATATTTTTTGTTATCCAAATTAAACAGCAAAACCTAAATATCTATGTAAAATCGATAGCCTTTAATGACTCAAATTCTAACTATTAAGTCGAGTGAGGGCTTATTACAATAATATATCTTTTCCCAATAAAATATTTCGAATACATTTTAGGGCAATAATCTGCAGATACCACTACGACGATCCACTCGTATTTAAAACACGCTCAAAGTTCGGGCTGGTCATCCGAACAAAAATCCTGAAACTGCTATTAGTTCTCAGCTCCCCAGCCAACGGGTCAAGGTCATGTTGGAGATCAGATCACAGGTCATTCACACAGTAGTGATCTCTAGCTAGTTAAGATGGACATCGAACCCAAGACCATCTTTAAGCCCTTTTATCGCTGCAATGAGGACATCCTTCTCAGACGCCAGGATGCAGACTGACTGCAACTTGTTTAATAATGGCACTTTTCGTTTTCAATATTTTACAAAATCATATGTGGAAATCAGGCAGGTTTGGGGGGATTAGTTTCATACAGTGATTATGCCCTCTTATACAAGGAGTTTTTTTTAGGTACAAGACAGCTATTAAAGACATACATCAATGGGCTCGTGAACAAAATGTTAAACTAATCTAGTCTAATTTACCGGAAACGGAGAAATCGGGTTTTAAGCTCTGACCCAATGAAATTAACTAATTTTTCCTTGTGTTTTCATACTTTGAACCCCCATAAATTCTACCTTACTCGTCCCTACTCTACTTGATTGAAATGTAGGCCTATATATACTGTATGGGTAGGCAGAATCTGGAAATATTAGCTATGGTATTTCTTAGACAAATATTTTGAACTCGATTCCGGAAACTAGGTGTAATTTCTCATCAAATTTAATTATTAAACTGTGACTAAAAAAAAAAAAATCTTTAAGGATTACAATATCAAAAATAAATTTTAGCCATCTTGAGTTTTAATTATTTTTTTAAAATCATTTGACAATTGTAAAGGTGACCTGGTGGTCTAGGGGTAATGTGTCGGACTTCTGTGATGGAGTCTGAGGTTCTATCCTCGGTCCAGGCACAGATATATCAGATTACCAAACCTTTCCTTCACCTATGACAAGACGTCATGTGAATGTGTGGAGTGCCAGGCCTTCACCGTGGTTCGGATTCCACGCTAAACTGTAGGTCCTCCATTTCATCTCACAATCACCCTACCATTACACATTAGCGTAAGTGCGTACAAACCGAACCGTTAGTAAGACGGAGTGATGATAATAGTAATAAAAATAATGATAATAATAATAATAATAATAATAATTAAAAAAATTAATATTAAACTATATATTTTGGAACGAAATTAAAAAAATAGAAATGAGTAAAATAAAATTAATAAAATATTTTTAAAGAACCCTTTTATTTTTTTAGCATTACAATTTCGTGCTAATTTCGAGTGTAATTTAGGTTTGAAGGCACTTATCCAAAATAATGGCAGACCCGGGTTCCACACATATGCAGGGTCATTATAGACATATAGAACTATGATCCCCACCATGTGTGCTCATGCCGCAGATTCAAATATAGAAACTGTGGCACCTTAAACTAGCGCCCAACATGTCTGTATTAGGTTATTATAGTTTAAAGGCAATCAATCTGAAAATAACGGCAGAACCAGGTTCCACGACCATGCAGGGTCTCTTTTTACACCTTTAACTGTAATTGCCACCATGTGTGCTCATGACGCAGATTCAAATATAGAAACTGTGGCCCCTTAAACATGGCGGTAGTGTAGAGGAGTAATATCTAACTTTAAATACATATAATTCGATAATAACGGCAGACCCGGGTTCCACACTTATGCAGGGTCATTATAGACATATAGAACTATAATTGCCACCATGTGTGCTCATGACGCAGATTCAAATATAGAAACTGTGGCGCCTTAAACCGGCGGTCGCGCAGTGCTAATTTTGAGTCTAATTTAGGTTTGAAGGCATATTTCCAAAATAACGGCAGACCCGGGTTCCACACATATGCAGGGTCATTATAGACATATAGAACTATGATCCCCACCATGTGTGCTCATGCCGCAGATTCAAATATAGAAACTGTGGCACCTTAAACTAGCGCCCAACATGTCTGTATTAGGTTATTATAGTTTAAAGGCAATCAATCTGAAAATAACGGCAGAACCAGGTTCCACGACCATGCAGGGTCTCTTTTTACACCTATAACTGTAATTGCCACCATGTGTGCTCATGACGCAGATTCAAATATAGAAACTGTGGCCCCTTAAACATGGCGGTAGTGTAGAGGAGTAATATCTAACTTTAAATACATATAATTCGATAATAACGGCAGACCCGGGTTCCACACTTATGCAGGGTCATTATAGACATATAGAACTATAATTGCCATCATGTGTGCTCATGACGCAGATTCAAATATAGAAACTGTGGCGCCTTAAACCGGCGGTTGCGCAGTGCTAATTTCGAGTCTAATTTAGGTTTGAAGGCATATTTCCAAAATAACGGCAGACCCGGGTTCCACGCATATGCAGGGTCATTATAGACATATAGAACTATGATCCCCACCATGTGTGCTCATGCCGCAGATTCAAATATAGAAACTGTGGCACCTTAAACTAGCGCCCAACATGTCTGTATTAGGTTATTATAGTTTAAAGGCAATCAATCTGAAAATAACGGCAGAACCAGGTTCCACGACCATGCAGGGTCTCTTTTTACACCTTTAACTGTAATTGCCACCATGTGTGCTCATGACGTAGATTCAAATATAGAAACTGTGGCCCCTTAAACATGGCGGTAGTGTAGAGGAGTAATATCTAACTTTAAATACATATAATTCGATAATAACGGCAGACCCGGGTTCCACACTTATGCAGGGTCATTATAGGCATATAGAACTATAATTGCCACCATGTGTGCTCATGACGCAGATTCAAATATAGAAACTGTGGCGCCTTAAACATGGCGGTAGTGTAGAGGAGTAATATCTAACTTTAAATACATATAATTCGATAATAACGGCAGACCCGGGTTCCACACTTATGCAGGGTCATTATAGACATATAGAACTATAATTGCCACCATGTGTGCTCATGACGCAGATTCAAATATAGAAACTGTGGCGCCTTAAACCGGCGGTCGCGCAGTGCTAATTTCGAGTCTAATTTAAGTTTGAAGGCATATTTCCAAAATAACGGCAGACCCAGCTTCCACACATATGCAGGGTCATTATAGACATATAGAACTATGAGCCCCACCATGTGTGCTCATGCCGCAGATTCAAATATAGAAACTGTGGCACCTTAAACTAGCGCCTAACATGTCAGTATTAGGTTATTATAGTTTAAAGGCAATCAATCTGAAAATAACGGCAGAACCAGATTCCACGACCATGCAGGGTCTCTTTTTACACCTACAACTGTAATTGCCACCATGTGTGCTCATGACGCAGATTCAAATATAGAAACTGTGGCCCCTTAAACATGGCGGTAGTGTAGAGGAGTAATATCTAAATTTAAATACATATAATTCGATAATAACGGCAGACCCGGGTTCCACACTTATGCAGGGTCATTATAGACATATAGAACTATAATTGCCACCATGTGTGCTCATGACGCAGATTCAAATATAGAAACTGTGGCGCCTTAAACCGGCGGTCGCGCAGTGCTAATTTCGAGTCTAATTTAGGTTTGAAGGCATATTTCCAAAATAACGGCAGACCCAGCTTCCACACATATGCAGGGTCATTATAGACATATAGAACTATGAGCCCCACCATGTGTGCTCATGCCGCAGATTCAAATATAGAAACTGTGGCACCTTAAACTAGCGCCTAACATGTCAGTATTAGGTTATTATAGTTTAAAGGCAATCAATCTGAAAATAACGGCAGAACCAGATTCCACGACCATGCAGGGTCTCTTTTTACACCTACAACTGTAATTGCCACCATGTGTGCTCATGACGCAGATTCAAATATAGAAACTGTGGCCCCTTAAACATGGCGGTAGTGTAGAGGAGTAATATCTAAATTTAAATACATATAATTCGATAATAACGGCAGACCCGGGTTCCACACTTATGCAGGGTCATTATAGACATATAGAACTATAATTGCCACCATGTGTGCTCATGACGCAGATTCAAATATAGAAACTGTGGCGCCTTAAACCGGCGGTCGCGCAGTGCTAATTTCGAGTCTAATTTAGGTTTGAAGGCATATTTCCAAAATAACGGCAGACCTCGGTTCCACACTTATGCAGGGGAATTATAGACATATTGAACTATGTGCCCCACCATGTGTGCTAGGTCCGCAGATTTGTGTGCTTGGTCCGCAGATTCAAATATAGAAACTGTGGCCCCTCAAATGTGGCAGTAGTGTAGAGGAGTAATATCTAAAGTTAAATACATATAATTTGATAATAACGATGATCCCCACCATTTGTGCTCATTCCGCAGATGGGTTTCTTTTTACACATAATTAATATTAACTATCATTATTTACATTAACATAATCCTTTACTTAATTCACAAATAATTGATTTACTATTATTTGTGATACAATTAAATTTATTCATATCTGTTACTGCCATCTTTTGTTATAACTTATAACGTGATTCATGTTTTAATGTTTGGAGTGCTGTCTAACGGTTTAATCCTAAACTAATGGTTATATCTGGTTTTAAAGTCGGTTGTTGTCACCCTGCTCATCTCTTCTTTTCCCCTAGAATAAACGGTTATGAGGTTGTGGAATTCTTCTGTCAGCTAATAAATTATTATTAATTATTTTAAACCTAATATTTTTTAATACAGTAATCTCACAGATAACACCACCACCAAACCAGAAAGCTTCACAGACTCTCCTCTCACTGTAGTGTCTGCCTCTGATCGGTAGCCGTAATTCTTTTGTTTTGTTTTAACATTTTGTTGTTGTTGTTTTTGTAAGCATTTTGTTTACATTTTTATCATTGTTTTGCTTGTTTGTTTTTCTAATCGTTCTAATTTTTGTAATCTGTGATTATTAAAAATGCATTTTCCAAATTGGGTGTCGGTTCCTGTTATGTCTTCCTCTATGTAGCCTAGCAGTTCATGGAAAGATGCTCTTAACATCCACACATAATTGAAGAATTTATTTTCGTCAGTGCACAGGTCGTCAAATAATGTATAATATAAACCACTGTCCTTAAGTGAAGATAACATCGGATGTACACAACATCTTTTGTTTCTTCCTCTTCTTGAGTAGCAAAGATAAAAAGTTATTTGCCTTGAAAGACAGTTTCACGTTTCACGACTTGATATCAAGGACCAAACATATGAACTTATGAAGACACAGGATTGCCAGTCCTTATTCTCTTGCAATATTATACGGACATGGTGGCTTGATTTTGTACCAATTTCGTATTCAATTATTTATTTGTGTATTGGTTGGACAAATGTCCTTTTAGAACTATTAAAAATCCCCTTCTGGGCGGTATTTTATTCTACATAAATACTACTATAGGTAAGGATTCTGGTAAAAGATTAATCCTTGCGAATGAACCTCCTTCAAATCTAATCGTATAGATTAGCCTACATCAACTTATTTAAAGAAAAAAACTCATGAGTTTCAAACTATGTTTTGATCTTAAAGCCTTCTGTAACACATTTAATGAACACCACATTGAAGTTTATAGTAAAATTAGTGAACGATGTCAAAATGCCACGTTTCTCTTTATGTGTGTGAGAGAGAAATAGATACCCCAAAGTTTCCTTTCTTTCTTACACATTAGTATTCAAACTTAAGGCTACATATGTCTATCCAGTAATATAAAATTCCGTGCACGTAATCATATTGTTCTTCAATCTATTGAGGCCAACAGGAACCCCCAAATTCTCCTAATTAAAGGGATTGAAAAACAGCTATTTTAACTAGTTTATTGCTATTTGGGTAATAAAAGAATCTTACTAAAACGATTTTGAATTACCTTTTGGGAAGCATCTATCCCCTAATTTGTAACCACAATAACAAAACTAATAATGTTTCGAGTATAATGGTGTTTTGCTCGGATTTTGAAAGAGCAGCACTAGGATTGTTGGGTAATATTTTTAAGGGAATAACATTTTTCTCTCTGACGTACGGTGGCCTGATCGAATTCAAAAATGTTCGTGTGGTGAAATTAAAGATAAATAATATGACTAAATCTTCTACAAGGGTCAATGACACTCAAACTGTGATGAAAATCATGTGTGAGATCTCCAAGATATCTGAGGAGTGCACTAATAAAAGTTCAGTTTATTTTTACCTGGATATCCAGACATTTGGCGAGATCAATCCAAAATATTTTTATCTCCAACTATGGGATCGACTTCACTATTACTACAGAGTACACTACATAAATATTTTCAAGGAACATTTTCTGGCCAATTAATTAACTGCAAGATGTGTTACTAAAATTACTATTTTTCTGTGATTTTCGACTACAGGCAAGATGCCAATCACACTGAACAGATAACATTTGCAGTAAAAGTTGTAAATATTGTCACAAAGTTCGAGAATTATTTATTGGGTTTTATTCAGTTTCAGACACTATAGGAGAAAGTTGATGTAATTACCTTCTAAGTGAACTCTCAGCAAAGATATATATATCTATGTATTACATGTCCCCCCCCTGTACACATACAAACATCATTAACATGAATTTTGTGGTTAAAGGTTTTTTTTTTTTTTTTTTCTAAAGTCACTGTTGCGCTTATTTCAGGGTTTTGTGCAAGTTTTATTGACATGAGATTTATTTTTTGTCTGAGTCTTATTGACACGAGGTTTTGTGCTAGTTTTATTAGCACGATGATTTATGCGATTCTTGATTTAGTACGGCGCTTCATTACCGTTTTGGATCATTATGCATAATATTATTCTAAATAGGTTTTTAGTTCTATGCTGTTAAATTTGTCATTATTATATATTAAATTCATCACAATAGTAATACCCAACTTACATTTCAAAGCATAAAGACGTAAGCGTTAAATAATACCCGATTAAAGCCCTCCATTTCAAAACATAGATAAGATAGTACTTTGTTTTTTTTTAGTACATAGCTAATTTGAACTTAGTACAGTAAGAATGAAAGTGAAAGGATTTTAACACATTTAAAAAAAAAGATAATCTATAAACTATTTTATTGATTCCAATTTTAAGGTTTTTCAAGTAATGGATTAAAAAAAAAAAGAATGTTCCTAGTTCTTTCCTCTTCGTGAATGTATTACCTTTTATGGGCATGTTTTAAGTTATAGTGAGATTGTCTTACCCCATTTATTGGAAGGTTACAAATGATGACACACTTGGGTTATAAACAGCTATGGTGTTTTCTCAATGGGTAGTTGTTGTTGGTATGCACTTCACGGTAAAATATGTTAAATGCCAAGGTGGTTATTGTCAGTTAACTTTTAAATTTAAGGGGGCATTGTGCCAATGACATGCATATCTATTTTTAGTATTATTATCACGTAATGCTTTTAAGTTTAAGGTGACATTTTGCCATTGAGATGCCTATCTATCGATAGTAATTAGCACTTAACAGTTTTAAGTTTAAGGGGTCATTGTGCCATTGTATTACAATATCTTTCTGTTAGAAAAAAGAACAAATCCTTTATTTTTTAAGGGGGCATTGTTCCAGATATTATATAAAGTTTTATAAATGTTCACGGTTAACGTTGTGCATCGGTTTGCAAGTGTCATGCCACGGTTTTGCTCTATGTTGTAGCTCTGATCTTAATTTAAATACTCTGTACGTTAGGTATTTGTGTGAATAAAAATTATTCTTACCTTTAAGGTTGTCTTCATTTGGGTACTTGGGCTACTAATACAGAAAACAATGTTTTGTACTGTGATTTACTCTTGAAGCCAGTAATGGTTCTATTATTTAGCCTACTAATATAATCCTCTTATTTATGAATGGTGAAAACAGAAGTGTGTTACATTTATATCTCAAAATGTGGCGGGCCAGGTTGAACACAACTTTTCTAAATGTTATTGTATAGGGAAGTCTCAATTTTACCCCCACACATTAAATGTTATATAGCATGCCTAGTTTTAGAGCACAAATACTCATTTTCGTGCACATATGAGCACAAACGAAGCTTAAACGAATGGTGAAAACAGAATTTTGTTCCATTGTTATTTTAAAATGTGGCGGGCCAGCTTGAACTCAATTTATCTACAGGTTATGGTATAGGGAATACTCAAGTTAGCCCGCCACATTAATTGTCCTTTAGATTTTCTAATTTTAAAGAACAAATATTCATTTTGGGGCACATATGAGCACAAACAAAGCACAATTGAATGGTTGGAACTGAATTTTGATTTTTTTAAATGTGGCGGGCCAGCTTGAACACAATTTTTCTACAGGTTATGGTATAGGGAAGGCTCAACCTAGCCCGCCACATTAAATGTTATATAGCATGCCTAATTTTAGAGATCAAATATTCATTTTCGGGCTCATATGGACACAAACAAAGCTTAAACAATGGGTGAAAACAGAATTTAGTTAGATTGATGTTTAAAAATGTGGCGGGCCAGCTTGGAATCAATTTTTCTACAGGTTATGGTATAGGGGAGACTCAAGTTAGCTCGCACATTAATAGTTATTTAGATTTTAAAATTTTAGAGCACACATATTCATTTTTGGACACATATAAGCACAAACAAAGGACAAAATAATCGCTAAAACAGAATGTTGTCATGTTTTGTTTTCAATATGTGGCGGGCTAGTGTGCCCAAACCTCTCGTGGACCCATACAATGTTGTGGGAGACCATGTGTCTGCCCCCGTGGTCACCGGTGTCACGGCTAGGGGTCCGCGCGCCGGAGTTGGGGTGCGATACAAGTTCTAGTATAGGGGTTGTACGAAGAAAGTTGTCCGGTTGATGTTTTAACCCAAGTCTTTATTTGTGTCTTTGGTTGCGTTCCCCTCTTGGTCGGTCCGGTTACACAACTGTATCTCGAAAGCGAAACCCCCCATCTCCAATCCCGCGCATGACGGTGTCTCTATCCCCGATCAGCTCTGCCCACTCCCGGAACTGAGAGCCAACCGCTCATGAACCACTGACCCGTGTTTACCGGAGTCAGGAAACCACTCTGCGCTCTCGAAGAGCGAGCCTTGCAACCTCGACGAGCGAGGCGCGGGGAGGTCGTGCGCAGCTAGCCACGCATTGCAGAAAGAGGGAGGGGGAACGGGCAAACCGCGCTGCGTGCGGGCCCAAAGATGAGTGACGAGACACTCGGCACAGAGTCCCCGCCTAAAACTTAAGGGCAGGGCGGGAGGAGATGAGGTGTCCAAAGAAAGTAATATCAACCCAAAAATCCGGACCAACCAAGGAAACCCACAAAAACAATATCACATGTGATGAAATAATACAAAACAAGACAGCAGTAACTTATTAACAGAATGAAATATACCCTAATTCAAAATTTAACAACTACCAGATTTCGGTGCGCGCGCGCGCTAAAAATTAACCACCTATTCTAGAATTACAACAGCGGAACTAATTACATCAATATAAATATATACATATTATAGAACAATGTCCAAAGAATATTACTCGAAGGACTTATGGTATAAATAACATGATTATTAGAACGAACAGAATAAACAATATACACAATCGCTATCTCTGCCAAAATTCGGCAAATAACTGGAAATGCATTTTCTAGGAAAAAAAAAGAAACATAGAGATCCCGTTGGCTTAACACCAAGTCATTATAACTTATGTTCACTCTGTCCCTAGTTTACCCCGTATTATCTAGGAGAACTTATTATCGTCTTAGCGAAGAGCATTCACAACCTATTGTCATTATGCTGAGATATGTGGTACACGCAACATACGGAAATGAACAACAGCTCATAAATACAGACTTTTCTTCTTCAAGAAAAACATACATATAAACCACAAGACAACTTAAGAACTAGGTTCACTCTCGGAGTCAGTGACAAGGTTTTAGTTGCGTGACATGGGCACGACGTGTAGCCAGACCAGTTACAGGATCCAATAATTGGACCGTAACAGGGGGTGAGAAACTTGGATATGATCGTCGAAGCTGACCACCGGTAGTCCAACTTCGCCGTTTTGCCGTCAACCGCTCTACTGTAATTATGTAATTCGTATACGACTTTATCCCCGACCTTGTATGGTACCGGATACCTCCCTGCGTCGTACCTGCGTGCTACCTTACTCTGTTTTTTTTTTCAGCTGGCATAAAGCTTCCCCCCACTCGGCCTCAATGAATCTTTCAGATTGTTCCTCCAAGGCTCCCGGGAGTATTTCCCATCTCAGGTTGATAGGAGAAAGTAAGTCATGCCCTAACGTCAAGGAGGAAGGGGTCTTCCTGTGACTGTCATGTACAGCGCTATTAAACGCTATTTGCAATGGCGTTAGGTTTTTATCCCAGTCCTTATGGTGAACGTGGTGAAAGGCAATCAAGGCGGCCTTGAGGTTCAGATGGAACCTTTCCACGTGCGAAGGTTGTGGATAGTAAGGGGTCGTGGTAACATGTTTTATACCATTGTTAAAACACAGATCCTCAAATATTTTGGATGTAAACTGGCTCGCGTTGTCGGACACCAGGATATGAGGGTACCCAAAGTTGCGAAACCAGGTAGCATCAAGAGCGTCAACTACCGAGTTGGAAGTCGCCACTCTCAATGGCGTCATCCACACAAACTTCGAGAAGCCATCAACTATGGTAAGTAAAACGTGTGTCCTTTCCGTGACCTTGGTAAGGGACCGAACAGATCAATAAAAACTCTGTCAAGCGGGAAGCTAGCGACTCCTGAATTTAACATCCCGTATCGGCGATTCCTAGCAGGCTTAGCCCTAAGACACACCTCACATTTCCTAACCCAGTCCCGGATTTCCGCTTTCATCACTTTCCAATAAAAATACAAACAAATCTTGCCTATGGTCTTGTTCGCACCTAAGTGCCCCCCCTACGGGGACTCGTGATAATACGCGAATATCATCCTAGCCAAATTATAGGGAACGTAAACCTTCCAACCTGCACGACGGGTGGGTCGTATCAAGAGAGACCCGTTAAGCAGTTTAAGGTGATCGGGATTAGTCCTGTCTTCGCAAGATTGAATCAGGTTCGACAACTCCGGATCCTTTCTCTGAGCTTCTCCGATCGGGGTAAACACCTTAGGGATCTTGCTCAATACGCCCAAAACTGCCTGGGCCACCTGAGGACCCACATTCCCAGGGATATCAGGTTCCTCAAACATGCGAGACAAGGAATCGGCTACTGGGTTGTCCGCCCCTGAAACATGGGCAATCTCGAATCTAAGTGACTGCAACTTTGCCACCCAACGTCCTATCTTTCCGATCTGCCTAGGATGTCTTAACAACCACGAGAGAGCCGAATTATCAGTATACAAGTCGAAAGGGTGATGTTCGAGATATTCTCTAAGCCGGTCGGTGGCGTACACTATTCCGAGGGCCTCCAACTCAAAGGTAGAATAGTTACGCTCATGAGGATGCAGAGTACGACTAGCGTACGCGGTCGGTTGAAGATACCCATCAGTCTCTTGGCAAAGAACGGCTCCCAATCCAGTCGAACAAGCATCAGTTTGGAGAACAAACTTTTTAGAAAAATCAGCCATCTTTAATACGGGGGCCCAGACAATGAACGCTTCAAGGCGTCAAAGGATGCCTGACACTCGAGAGACCAAACGAACGGAACTCCCTTTTTCTTTAAGTGGTACAAGGGTCCCGCCAAACTCGCCAATTTTGGAACGAACCTCCCAAAAAAACTTACCATACCGAGAAATCTGGAAAGTTTCTGTTGGTTGATGGGGACGGGGAACTCCTTAATAGGTCGGACACGCTCGGGGTTTATAGACACCCCCTTGTGGGATACCACGTGACCCAGGTACTCTATCTCTGAAACTGCCAACCTTAGCTTCTTCGAGTTCACTGTCAAATTGGCCGCCCTTAACCTGTTCAAGACTTCCCTAACATGTCTCTTATGATCCTCCAATTTGTTAGAATAGATAAACAGGTCATCTAAATAGTTGAAGACATACTTAAACTGTATATCTGAAAACACGGTATGTAATAGCCGTGATAGTATTTGGGCCCCAGTTGACACACCAAAGGGGACGTAATTGAACTCCAAGAGACCGCATTGCGTGATGAATGCTGTATACGGCTTAGATTCCTCAGTTAAAGGGATTTGGTAGTAAGCTTTGTTCAGATCTATAACTGTGTAATACTGGGCCTGGCCTAAATACTGGAACGCCATCTCTACGGTGGGCAAAGGGGTTGCCTCGTACAGTATTTTCTTATTCAACTTACGATAATCGACGACCATACGTGACTCCTGCCCGGGACGTCCCACTAAGAACGCGGGAGAAGCATAAGGGCTTTTAGACCTCCTCACTATTCCTTTCTCCAACAAGTTCTCGATATGTGCCTTCAAAATTTTAAGCTTAGGGGGGGCATAGAAGTAGGCCTTTGACCTAACAGGGGTGTGGTCAACTAGTTCTATGCTGTGAGAAAATACATTAGTGTGACCAATTCGGTCGCAGACCACATCGGGATACTCGGCCAAAATTGCCTCAAACTCGGGTCTATGGTCACGTCTCTCTTCGAGTACAGTGGCGCCAGGAGTGTCAGGGCAAGACAGGGGTGTCAGCCTTACTAGGAGTCCTGGATGGGATTTAAAACTTATCGTCCCAGAATACACGTCAATGGTGGTCATAGTTGCTCGGAAAAAGTTGTGTCCTAAGATCATTTGAGTCACCAACCTGGGGGCGACCAGGAACCATAATGGCCAAGCCAACCCTGCTATTTTCACTGAGACCTTGATTCTCGTTACTACCCGAAACTTCTCAAGTCTCGCAGTAACACAATCTATTTCACAACTCTCTGAGTCCTTAACTAACCTACGCATGCGAAGACTCCCCAATAGATCTTCCGAAACAACGTTATGTAACGAGCCTGTGTCCAGTAGGGCAACTATTTTCAGAGGTCCAAGTTCGACTGGGGCTCCCAACAACATTGTTTCCCCAGAATGACGTGGAGGGCAATTAGTGACGATCTGGCGAGGAAACCCAATCCCACGTCTGAGATTAAATTTTCTCCCCTCACGCCGCGGACCTGCCTCCGCTGACATAACCGAAACATTTGACCGGACTGTTTGTCACAGTTGCGCACTAGGTGGAATTTGGAATTACATCTATAACACTTCTTTTCTTTAAATTGGTTGGGATTGGTGGATGTATGGCTACTTCTATTCTGACGATTAGCGTAAATTCCATGGCCGTTCCCTGGGTCAAAAACTCTACCACTCACACCGAGCCGCTCATTCCTCCTATCCCCTACAATACGAGCCTCCTTCCTATTGGGTGGGATCCACCTGTTGTAGTCCCGAATCTCATCATTACATTGCTGGAAGTGGACCGCCACTTGCAACAGCTGAGCAACTGTCTCTATTTCGCACCTTCTTATGTTAATCCTAATTGAGAGTCTCAAGTTAGAATAAATGCGATCTACTGTCTGCGTTTCAGAGAATCCCCCCCTCCCACGGATAAGGGTCTGGATACGAATAAAGAATTCATTGACAGGTTCGAGAGGCGCCTGAACACACCCAAAAATATCCCTTTCGAGTTGATCTACGTAGTTGGCTGGGAAAAAACACAATCGAAAAAAAATCGACGAACCCGCGCCATGTAGTCCAGTAATGGTGGTTGTTACGCATCCAAAGCGAATTTTGACCTAAAAATATCTCTGGCAAGGCCGTCAACATTTCACTGTCGGTTACTTTATAGCCGTTTTTTAACTCCTCTATCTTTTCTAGGAAATCTATGGGATTAGATCCAAGGTCAAACGTCACATTCCATTTGCGGACTAAATTCAAAATTTGAACGATTTTCTTGCCTTGAGGATCATTGTCACTAGGGATTTGTCCTAATTTTCCCTCTAATAATTTGTGTTCAGCTGGTAATTGGTCCTCTACCCCTCCTATGTTTTCTAACGGTGTGTTGGACTCTCCCTTCCTAATGTTAATTTCTTTTCGGAGAGCCACGCCCATCTGATTCTCTAACTCGCCACAAAAATTTTTAAGTTCCTCTAACTTCGTATTCTCCTCAGGCGACTCTGGTGATAACCTAAACAGGCGGGATTTCAAATGACCGAACGTACTGCGAATTTTCTTTTCAACCGACGGTACAGGTCTGTCATACTGAGCTATCATAGTTTGCAAATTGTTAAATTTATCTGCTAGCAAGGGATGTTCTAATGAAAACGCGGGGACTTTGTCTATTAACACTAGAGAACGGTTCTCATCCTTCTCGACGTCAAATACGTCACTGAGTTGTGACCTTAATTGATCAACGGTTTTTTTGGGTTTAGAACCACGAATTGTCAATTCGTGGATTAACTCCTCCTTAAATAGTCGACTAGGGTCAGGGTGTTCCATTTTGCAATTCACAAATAAAATTAGATACCACAAAACTAAACAACACATTATATCCCAAAATTACTAAAAGACCCACGAAATTTTGCGCCCCCTATATTATCATCCCCAATTTGGGTAAAATAAGGAACATTAATCACGAAAATGTGTCTCGCGTCTTTAAACATGGGCGTGCCAGTCTCTGAAATGGCCCCACGTCCCCCCTCAAAACAAACAAGAACCAATGGTTCAACTTGGGTAAGTTGTGTACTTCACTGATTCAAAACCTTGTCACAGCTCGATAGTGATACGTCATTGTAAGATTGGTACATCTTATTAACTAATATATTTGTAAACAATACTAGCCTCACATATGGCGTTGTCCCTCCCCACATGTCAAATAGAAAATAAAACTATCCTAATCTTAACAATATTTGGCTAAAGTCATTGAAACAAAACTATCTATTTGGTTGTAGTTCGTAGATAAATTATTCAAAAAATAGTTAATAGTCTTAACACTTCTACATTATTAGAAACATTTGCAGGAATAACCCACTTTTAAGCTTCCCCTTTAGATTGGTTAACTATAAACATAATAACACTGAAAGTTAGCTAAAGTTTGATAATAACGATATAGAAAACTTTTTAAATTAATGGTTTCACCAAAACTAGTGTCAAATAGTTCAATAATGGTTAACGTGTCCAATAGTCCCAATGTAAGCAAAACACAACAAACATAGCCATATCATTAAGACTTAATTGAGTGTCAATTGAAATGTAAAAAAGGTTTTAGAGAAAATATACAGTCGAAGCCAACTTAGCTGATCCGTAGATTTCCAGAAGTTCTAAGAGACAGCAGCGATGACAACGATGATTTACGCACTTGGGTTGAGTACTATCTTCTTAAGGGGGTCAAGTCCTTCTCGCCCCGTCGAGAGACGATTCCGTTCACTTCGCCGCAGGGTTAGTCGAATGGGCGGTCTGTTGGTTGGACTGGTGACGAGTGACAACCGGTGACAACGCTTGTGAAAACACAAACCACGCTCTGCTACCATCCTGTGCACAAACCTCTCGTGGACCCATACAATGTTGTGGGAGACCATGTGTCTGCCCCCGTGGTCACCGGTGTCGCGGCTAGGGGTCCGCGCGCCAGAGTTGGGGCGCGATACAAGTTCTAGTATAGGGGTTGTACGAGGAAAGTTGTCCGGTTGATGTTTTAACCCAAGTCTTTATTTGTGTCTTTGGTTGCGTTCCCCCCTTGGTCGGTCCGGTTACAAAACTGTATCTCGAAAGCGAAACCCCCCATCTCCAAACCCGCGCATGACGGTGTCTCTATCCCCGATCAGCTCTGCCCACTCCCGGAACTGAGAGCTAACCGCTCATGAACCACTGACCCGTGTTGACCGGAGTCAGGAAACCACTCTGCGCTCTCGAAGAGCGAGCCTTGCAACCTCGACGAGCGAGGCGCGGGGAGGTCGTTCGCAGCTAACCACGCATTGCAGAAAGAGGGAGGGGGAACGGGCAAACCGCGCTGCGCGCGGGCCCAAAAGTGGGTGACGAAACACTCGGCACACTAGATTGAGCTCTAGTGGGATTGCCTTCAATAAATGTTATATAAAAGGCCTAGTTTCACAGCGCTAACGTTTATGTTTAGGCACATATGAGCACAAACGAAATAAAAATTAGTGGTGAAACAGAATTTTGTTACATTGATATTAAAAAATGTGGCGGGTCAGCTTGAACTCAATTTTTCTAAATTCTATTGGAATAGGGAAGGCTCAACCTATCCCGCCACATTAAATGTTATATAGCATGCTTAATTTTAGAGCACAAATACTCATTTTCGGGCACATATTAGCACAAACGAAGCTTAAACGAATGGTGAAAACAGAATTTTGTTACATTGATATTTAAAAATGTGGTGGGTCAACTTGAACTCAATTTTTCTACAGGTTATAGTATAGGGAAGACTCAAGTTAACCCGCCACATTAATTGTTTTCTAGATTTTCTAATTTTAAAGCACAAATATTCATTTTCGGGCACATGTGAGCACAAATGGAGCACAATGGATTGACTTGAATAAATTTTGTTATGTGTTTTTCAATATGTGGCGGGCTAGCTTGAGCTCAAGTTGGTACCCCACATTAAATATTTTCTAAATTGGCCATTTCCACAGCACAAATGTTCATGTTCGGGCACATATGAGCACAAATAGAGCAAAGACGATTAAACAAAAAAAAAATTTCAGCAGTGTGGAGGGCCACCTTGAGTTACGTTTCTAAAATCATAAGTTTAGTTTTTGGGTGGCCAACACTTGTTTAAGACCACTGTTTAGTTGTAAATGTAAAGTTTTTTGATTACATATTTTACTTAAAATAACGTCAAATTAAGTTTTCTCACACTATTTAATTGCTTTTAATAATCTCGTTTTCACCAATCCAAACTCATATACTAAACATCAATAAAAGAACTTATTCTTCATTTTGCATAAATTAATACCTTTTAATATAGGCATCGTACTTACTTGGATAAGAAAAAATGCTTGTAGTTTTTTTTGTATATATAATAAATAATTTTATGATTATTTCATCATATTTCAAAATATTTAACCGAATAAATATGTAGCATGTCAATCAGATTGAACAGCTACAAATAAATAATTAATATTTATAATAATTTACGCAAGAAAAGGAACTATCGTAACTTATTTAATTTAAACTACCGCAAAGTTTATATTATCGAACTTGATCCAGTCTACTAAATCTACGTATTGGCCTACGTTCGAACACGTGGTTGGTCAAAAATATTGCCTTTGGACAATTACTTTACTAAATATCAAAGAAGAGGTTTAATATTATTCATGAATAATATACTTTAATGCTTTGCTTTTCTCGTTGGATGAAGCTGGATAGACTTATACACGCCTGCCATGCGGTCTACACGAAAAATACTAAAAATACATTTATATCACAAATTCTCATGAAAATAATAGTGGATGCTAAATAATATAATTAATACAGATACGTTTAAATATAAGATGCTTTAGTGGCAACTCACCTCAGCAAGATGTCTACAGATATCATAATTCCACATTTGAAGAACAGGACGGTTCAATCATTGACACACACACACACACACACACACACACACATATATATATACACATGTTAACTTAGCCGGGTCTGTGAAGAGGAGTCTGTACTCAAAAGATCGAAGCAGTGCCCTACTGCTCACCTAGCGACTCTGGCGTTCAGCCGAAGAACCTCATGATCTTCATTTGTTTTACTCCTATCTCCCTGCTTCATTCTTCCTTATTCCCGTCTATATTTCTGAATTTATCACTCCCCCTTCTTTATTATATTCGTGCCTGATTGACGGTATATAAAGGGTGATCCACGGAATTACAAAACAGAGCGGTTCTACAACACTAAGAGCGAAGGAAGGAAACGCTACCCGTCTGCAACTGAAGAGGAACATGGAGTCTGGGTCGTCGGGTTCATCACCATAACCGAATCAAAGGAGGATGGATCGTCCGACTCAACTCGGCGTTAACATGGACAGTATATTTGGGGTATTTATGTATCCAGTCGTCAATGTCAAGTTACAGGACTTGGTCTCTAATTTTGTTAGGAGAATTTAATCTTAATTACCTTTTAATGAAATTTAAGTAATATTTATCAAAAAGGACTGAGTCTCTTTTTATAGAAAAAATGTTTATTTAAAACTTTGATTTTAGTTAATGTGTAATTAACTTCAAACATGCTAATTTTTCTTTTGTTAATTTATGTGTCCTTCAGTCTGATGGACAAGTGAGGTTCAATTGACTCTTTAAGAGAAATCCGGACCACTATATAAGTGTCTTTTGACACTGTCATTATACAAAAGCCTCTGGCTTAGAAAGTATGACGATTTAGTTTTGGATTTACAGATATCCACAAGTTCCACTAAAATTTTTAATCAAAATTTATCATGACGCCCTGAACGTCATGAGCATTAGTTCACTGTTATTGATGGTTACCACCAGGTTGTCAATTCTCTTTGCTTATTACAGTTCAGTAGATAGTGATACAAATTTGGTCTTGTAGTCATGCTTCACGATATGATATTACCCTAGGTGATCAACCCAGGGAAATTGCATTAGTGTCATAATGACGTCCGCGCAGATAATACTCTTTTATTTCTGCCTGTAAACGGACTGCTAATTTTGTAATGGTCTTAATAGATATCAATGTACTATTGAGTGCTCAGGCAGTACCGTAGGGGAATGAGACCAGCCATAGTACTTTGTTAGACACCTGGTTCTTAGCCATCAATTATCTGGAAGAAACAGCTGATTATCCAACATGTTGTATGGATACCTTCTATATCTTGCTCTATCAATCAAGGTTGTTTATAAGTTACTTGTTTATTTTGCTCCATACTATTACTTATCTAATTGTCTAATTACTCTTTTTTAGAAATACTTCAACCTTTGGCCTGGCGACTGAAGTGCCCTGATAGCCACAAGTAATTTCTGAGTCTGATTGTATGGAGGAAAACTTGTATACTCTAAAACTCCTATATATTGCAAAACTGTAGTTTCTTAATTCTGTGTTTACTGTTTACATAATAAATCTATATTGTTTAAAATGACAGTTTTTTATTAAAATAATATGTAACCTTAAAGAGATAAAAGGTGCAAATATGTTTATTTACTGCGTGGGTGCATTATTGTAGAGAGCTTGTTTCCATAATGTTCAATCACATAACTTAAATTTGTTGATCTCCATTTTTAAGCTATAGTCATTTAAACCTTTTCTGAAAGTGGTGTGAATAATAACTTTTTAAGTGGAATAAAACGATAAACAAGCTTATTATGCCCAACTTAAAATAAATATAGATAATATTGGACTGAATCACTGTGGTTAAATATCACATTCCTGCACTTCTAGATAATTACAGTTATTCAAAGTGACAGATGTCAGTTGTTGGCATAAAGATACATTAGGGACTATTTATAGTAAATTTATGAGCTGTCATCCAATAAACTAAGGTCATGAATCTACTATAATTGGAAGTGTAATTTGATAAAGTGTGCATTTTTGCAGACGTTTATTAGTTATTAACCTGGGTTCTAAATCCAGCCTTTGGAAGAGGGTTTTCTACATGCATTTGAGTGGAAGGAGAGTGGGAACCATTTGGGAAAAATCACTATCAGTAGACCCAAAAGGCATTCGAACCTCGATATCCCTGTCCTCAGTAGGAAAGTATAACACAAGAGTGACAATTTATGTTGTTCAGCTAACGTGAATAATACATATAATTTAAAAATATTTTCAATTTGTTTCTGCATAACATTTGTTTACTGCTATAGGTTCAAAATTAGATATCAATGAAAGCTTTACATTTAATACATATGATTGTTTTATTTCATTTTAGATTTCAGTTTTATTGGTTTTAATAATGATGTTTTTGATCTGAATTTTTATTGGTTGTTGTGTGTGTGTGTGTGACTATGAATTAGTGTGGTCCAAAGATATGGCTAAACTAATTCAAATTTTTTATAAACAAATACCTAGTAAAAACATGCACAAACACAGTTTTAATATTAAAAAAACATGTGATACAAAATCAAAAATCTCCCTAACTATTTTGGTATAATCATTATAATATCATATTTTATTGTAAATTGTTTCAAAGTACAGTTTTGAAAGAAAAAACTGTTACTTGTTTACTGATATTTTAGTTATTTTTTATTATGTGTCAGGCCTGCTGTTCTGCAACATTACTTAGCTTGGCTTTGGCTCAAAAGTCTTTAAAAGATTAACCAAAATGTAATAACATATTTTGTGTGTAATTATAGCTGTAATATTGATGTACATTTGAAGTACTCACAGTATTGACTCTGGTGGAATCTTAAAAGAAATTGACATAAAGGTATATTTCAAGTTTTTAGCTAGGAAACACAAATCTAATATAAATGCACTTGAAATTTAAAATAAATCCTTCATGTCGAAACATTTTTCATAACTTCTAATAATCTTTCGGATTTAAAAAGACAGGTTCTTAAAAACCTATGTTGGTGATTGAACTTATCTTCAGAATTTGAATAAAAGTTTTTTTTCCTTTTTATTAAAAAGAAAATTTAACTTTTTTTTTGCAACTTGATATAGATAAAATAGGTACCACAATAAACACAGTAGAGATGGTCAGAATTTTAAATTTGTCACTAATGGTAGTAACACATTTACTTTCCTTTTTTAAATAACCATTTCAATTCTTTGTCCAGAGTGAATAAAAACACAAATAATATTTATATGTTAGAATTCTTCTTAGCATTAAACACTTGGTATACAAAAGATACATACATTTACTTAGTTCTGAATGAATTTAAAAATGTCGTTAGTAATATTCATCTAGTAAAGAAACCCTTAGGGTGGGTGCATGCAGAGGAGCACACACATCGCCCATCACTATCGTAAAATGCACATCACTCATAGAATGTGTGCAAACCGAGCAGATTGATTATCCCACTTAGTACTCAGCTACAGAAAACCTGTCTGGACCGATCATAAATAGTGAAATGTTTATTTACCTAATTTTATATTTTTTATTCAAAATTTTTTAACCCAAAGATTTTGTATTTAGCTCTCAAAATATTTATTAAAGAATTATAAAATAAAATCTTTGACAACAGTAGTGATGAGTGATGACTATGTCAGTAGCCAGTAAAGTTTTACTCCTGAACCAGTAACGATTCTGGGAAATTTAGTAAACATACTGTCAATCAGAAGACCAAAATACTGGGAGAATTTCAGCATTTATTCACCAAACTCAAAAGTGATGCTCAAATGTTATAAATAATAATCAATATAATCATCTAGTTGATAAAAGATGAAATAAAATGTGCACTGAGCCACAATGAGGTATTGCTTTGCCTTTGAACAAAACAATCAAAGCACTGCACACATCGTACAGAAACAAACATGTTTGTTTCATGTGTCTGGTCAGAGGGAAGTGCGGAGAATGAGGTGATCCGCATGTGCACTCCCTTAGAAGCTGAATGAATTGAAGCCTTTCCAAACTTAATTATTCTGTCTTGTTTTGAATGAATAAGAAGGTGTTTCTTTAAATCATCCTTCAACCTGAAGACCTTATCACAACATACACTTATACTTTTTGTTTGAATGAATAATAAGTGCGTGTTAAATGACCTTGAACTTGAAGCCTTATCACAAACTCACACTTAACTTCTTGTTCTGAATGAATAGTAAGGTGCCTGTTTAAATGACCCTTCACCTTGAAGCTCTTATCACACACTTCACACTTATACTTTCTTTGTTCTGAATGAATAAGAAGGTGTTTTTTAAATCACCCTTCAACTTGAAGCACTTATCACAAACATTACATTATACTTTCTTTGTTCTAAATGAATAATAAGGTGTGTTTAAATGACCTTGACTTGAACTCTTATCACAAACTTCACACTTATACTTTCTTTGTTCTGAATGAATAGAAGGTGTTTTTAAATCACCCTTTGACTTAAAGCCTTTATCACAAATATTACATTTATACTTTCTTTGTTCTGAATGAATAGAAAGGTGAGTTTAAAACCCTTCACCTTGAAGCTCTTATCACAAACATCACACTTATACTTTCTTTGTTCTGAATGAATAAGATGGTGTTTGTTTAAATATACTTCACCTTGAAGCTCTTATCACAAACTTCACACTTATACTTTCTTTCTTGTGAATGAAAAATAAGGTGTTGTTTTAAATCTTATTCAACTTGAAGACTTTCTCACAAACATTACACTTATACTTTCTTTGTTCTGAATGAATAAGAATGTGTCTGTTTAAATCACGATTAAACTTGAAGCCGTTATCACAAACATTACACTTATACGTTCTTTTTTCTGAATGAATATGAAGGTGTCTGTTTAAATGACCATTGAACTTGAAGCCTTTCTCACAAACATTACACTTATACTTTCTTTGTTCTGAATGAATAAGAATGTGTCTGTTTAAATAACCCTTTGACTTGAAGCCCTTATCACAAATATAATTTATACTTCTTGTCGATGAATAAAGTGTTATTCCCCTTATATTGAAGCTTTTACTTAATTGTAATAATGGTGGTGTCTTTTTAAACTATCCTTCACCTTGAAGCTCTTATCACAACCATCACACATATACTTTCTTTGTTCTGAATGAACTAGAAGGTGTTTGTTAAGACGCCCAAGATGCTTATTGCAAACATTACTCTTTTCAATTAGATCTTGACCAGATCTTGCGCTGTTTTCACCAACTGTAGAATCATTCAGAAAAATATTCTCCTTTGAACTTATATGGTCACGAAAAATTAAATCATAGTTTCTTTTTTCTTCTTTATGAACTAAACATTTCTCTAAATTAGAATATTTGCATGGTAGTGAGATATCAGTAACTTGTGATGGTAAAATCATGATTGGAAGGTATTAATTCAGTCTGTAAAGAAATTGGAAATAGAAATTAAACATTAGTCTAAATCTTTATCAAATAATAACATATGTATTAATTTTTAAGTCCTAATGTCCAATTTTGTGGCTATCAATCAATATTAATTATTAGTTATTATATTAAGACAAAAATCCAAATCCAACTAAATAAAATTAATTTAAAAAATTACAATCAAAATAACTAATGAAATAAGGTATATGCTCCCCTAAGTCATATGTGATATTTATGAGGATATAAGTAGTCCAAGAACTGTTGACTCTAAAACAGCGCTATATGCCTCAGTATTATGTTCCAGAACGTGAACTACAAATAGTGATATCTATAAAGTCTGAAGATAAATTTGAATGTGTTGAAATGAATGCAGAACAATAATTTTTTTTGCCCAAAATAAAGGCAGTTCCTGATAAATATAAAAACTTTGAATATATAATAACTCTGAATTATTCGGTACTATCTTGTACAAAATAAATGTTTCGAAGCAAGAAAATTATTTCCAAGATTTTAGGAATCCTTCTTTCAATCATGTTATGATTATAATGAAATAGGTTGGGTGAAGAAAAAATATATAATGGTCGTGTAGTCATTCTAATAAATTAATTAAGTAAATATAAAGCTATAGATTCAAACAAACCTTGTGACCACACCCAAAATACACCATGACCACAAATAAAGTTGGAAACTACTGTATAAGAGGTGATTATTGTTCATCCAAACCATCACACTTGTTCAATTCTTTGTCTGCGATTATCTAAAATGTGCTTGATATAATTACACTTATGTTTAAAAGTCAGGTTACAAACCTCACAAATATATTGCCTGTGTCCTAATGTGTAAATATATGTTTGGTAAGATTCCTCTTATCATTAAAGCCCTTATCACACACATCACACTTAAATGCTCTTATTTCAGAATAAACCAGAAGGTTCCTTTTAAAACTACTCCTTACAAGTCCTTATGACACTCATCACAATTGTACGTTTTCTCTCCAGAGAGGACTAACAGGTGTCTTCCAAAATTCCACTTTATTTTGATGACATTATAACACACATCACACTTGTACATGTTCTGTCCAGAATGAAATTACAGGTGTCTGTTAAAATTCCCCTTTTGCTTGAGGACAGCATCACAAATATCACACAATGACTAGTTTTAATTATGGTCAACAAAAAATCATTCTACATTCATCTTAAAAACCTCAAATTTATGTTTAGACTTTGCAGTTATCACCATTTCATATGGATGTTCTGGAACGTAATATTGCATCTTTAGAGTCAATGGTACCTTAACACAGGCAGTAGGTAGCGTGTCTGTCTACTGAGCAAAGGGTTCCTGGTATCATTGGATGAAATGTGGATTTACACTTTCATAAACAGCTGGGGAATGGATGTTATTCCTGTCCTAATATTGAGTTAGATTATAAGGGATATGAAATTACAACAGGCCTACTCAGCCAGTAGTGGAAAATATATGGCTTTATAAAAACTTACTCAAGCCACAACCTGGAAACATTGATAGATGTAAAGTAAAGATTTCTTTACAGTTATAATTGTTCAGTAATTATTACTAAAATCATATTTGTTGGTTAGTATTTTTTTTAAGCGATCAAATCTTGTGACCTAAAATGTTGGTCAATTTTTAAGAACAATTGAAATACATGTTTCTTGTAATTTTAAGCCAATATAAATATATCTGAACACTAGTAATTATAAAATATTTGGAAATATAATTTTAATGTAATCAATAAAACAGAACATCATAAGCTTCCCTTTTATATTATTCTTTTGAGCACCACTTTGTTATAATAGTTCAGGTTATATGGCTATGGCCTTTATTATTATTTTTAGCGCCGTGTCTTACTACTCGTCCGGGTTATAAGCTTTTATACTAGTTTTTAGGTCTAATAGATTAAGAATTGTGAAGATGGTGCATTTAGAGGAAGTAAACCCACATTTTCATGGAGGGAGAGTAAAAAGCCATTTAGGGAAAACCATCCACAGTCCACCCAAAAGAGATTTGAAATTCGATCTCCCCACCTCGGCAGTCAAGCTCAACATGAAACTAAAGCGTTAGCCAACTACTCCATCGAGGTGGGTTGACTATGTACATATTAAGCCAATTAGTTAAAGATGAGGAATGTTGAATTTGGAGGAATTATACCCACAGTTAATGGGAGGGGAGTGGAAAAAAATTTGGGAAGAACCACCCTCATTACATCTGATTGGTATTCAAACACAGATATATTCATTGTCATCAGCTCAGTTTATTGTGAGAGCGACTCTTTATAGCAGCAGGACTATCAAAAAATGTAAGAAATAAGAGATATTTTTTAATTTATTTTACTGCAATATTTACATTTAGATTAGTTCCGGGGAAAAGCAATAATAATGGGGGAATAATCACAAATAAAATTTAACCACGATAACAACTATTTACCATATCTACCTTAATTTCTTCTTTGATAGGTGGAAAACTTGTAGATGAGGATAGTTGAAGTTCAATATTTTGTTTATTTTCATTAGTATAAACTTTTGAGCTTTTTTCATTGATGGGTAGTAAATTTATGATGGTAAGATAATTATTTTGTAGTTTATTGTTAATACATTCCTTTGAGTCTTCAGGTGGGTTGGCATCAATCTGTATAATGAAATATTATGTTAATAGCTAGAATTTCTGTGAACAGTAGACCTCACTTGTAACTGTGATGGTAATTCAGCTGGTCAGTGTTAGTTGTTTGAAGAATATGTGTTCTATTTCTGAAATATATTTTTTAAAGAGTACCCGCACATCAAGACTAGCACTCAGAGGACCTAATAAAACTGTGTTAGATTTTTGAAGTTTCTAACTCTTAGTTTATTCGAGGATTTTTATATTTCATATATGTGTGTATTTCACTTCAAAAATTTTAAGTTTGTATTATATGTCAGACTATACTACTATATTAAAGCTAATAAAGTATTTAGATTCTTTTCCAGCCTGTTCAATTAAATAGAAAACACAAATGTGCATGCACTTGGCCATTACAATTACTTACATCAATTTCCTTTTCGCTTGAAAAACTTGGCTCCAACTTGATTTGAGGATTGTTATCAATCTAAAGAACAATAGATATTTGTTTTAAACTGTTGAAATATTGAAACCATAGAGATCAGAAATAGCAATAATTTCCTCGTGATTAATTAAATTAACAATATAAAAGTATATGTTATAATTTTTACACCTTATTACATTGCCTTTATACATATTTCAAACTGTTCACGGTCCAACTATGTGATATCTTTCACCTCGAGATTTAGAGAAAGAGACCTTGGATGAAGACCGAAGAGATCTTTTCTACCATATCAACCTCTTGTGATTGACATCACAACTCTTATAATAGGCCAAAACATAATCTCCTTTAAATACATAATGCTCACTAGATTTCATAAAAATGGGTCTTACTACCCATCAGGGAATTTAACCTTTTTATATGGGTGTTCAAATCTTCAAAATTTTGGCTTGGCTTCAAAAGAAATATCAGCTTAAACTTTGCTTTGAAAAAATATTCTGGCTTCGACAATTATGAAGCTTCACCAATCAAAATATCACAGTAGGGATGAATTTGGGTGTACCGTTTCCTTAACTGTTTACGTCCCCAAAAATATGAAAATACCTTCCATCAAAATTTTACCTTTCCACCTCATTAGTGTTATTAAAATACTTGATGTAGGGATAACTAATTTAAAAGTTCATGTAACATAACATTCACTTGGTGAACTTTCAGTCAACATTCAATTCATGAATAAGAAAAATTAATGTGTGACCAGGATTCACGTGATTTAATGTATCTCGAGCAAAACACAGAAATTGAATTTGAACAGTTTGAAACGTACTAAAATTAAGGAAAGGCATTTAGCAATGATTAGGCTCTAAGTACTTGCAATAGAATCGTATTTAATACTTGGTTATACATAAGAGAGTTTAATAAAAGGTTACAACATTTTAGAGTTGGCAAAACACGAAAAACATATACCAAAGAAGTTATATAAATTCAATAAACAAACAAATGAAGTATTAAAAACCCTGTTGACATGGCTAGATACAAAATGTAGTAGGTACCCTTTCCCTTTAATATTCAATTAACGTGAAAGTTCTTTCTTGAACAACTCTTAAGTAAAGTGAAGATTAAGGTCCATTAAATTAAATGCATTATGATGCCTTCCATTTAAAAGCATAAGAATAACTGGTTAAGTTATATTTCTTGTTAATCTTGAATCCTAACGGCCATCCTAAAATCCAAACAAACATTTTTATTCAACATTTATTGAGGTATTCAAGGAGAACTCAACACACAAGAATTTCTATGAGCGAGAGTGAAAGGACCTAAGAATTTTGTCAAGAATGGAATTACTTAGCCATGGTAATGAATATGCTCTGGTCTTGAACCAATCATGTAGGTCCTTCGCACAGTGATTGTTGAGAGTTGTTAACTTCAGGTCTCAGGTTAGGATGAATCAATAATAATGTTTATTTGATTAATAATATTCTAACTTGGATCAGTTTACCTTTAATCCATAATCATACATTGTAAATGATACATTTTCTCATATTATATCATTTGTTTGATGAAATAGAATCTAAACTAATTATCAACTGAGGCTTTACATTTAATACATTTGATTGTTTCATTTTACATTTACGTTTTATTGGTTCATTTATTGATATATTTTGTCTACAGATCTATTTACTTATTTATGAAGAAATTTATAATTGGTTGGTAATATCCATCTATTATTGAAACCTTTTCACACAAAAAGCACATGTACATTCACTGTAATAACTGAATAAGACGGTGACTGTTGGCGTGAAGTCCTTATTAAAATGTATTAATTATACTGTCTTTGTAATGAATGATTAAAAAGGTGACGGTTTAAATTTCTATGTACCTTGAAGCTCTTAGCACAAACGTCACACTTATACTTTCTTTGTTCTGAATGAACAAGGTGGTGTCTTTTTAAATCACCCTTCATCATTAATTTCTTATCACAAACATAACACTTATACTTTCTTTGTTCTGAATGAATAAGAAGGTGACTGTATAAATTACTCTTCACCTTGAAGATCTTTTCACAAACATTACACTTATACTTTCTTTGTTCTGAATGAAGGTGTTTTTAAGACTCCCTTTTATTTAAAATCCTTATTGCAAACATTACACGTGTACTTTCTATGATGAGTAGGGATCAGATTTTGCTTGGTATTAGTGTGCTTACTAGTAGAATCTTTAAAATCACACACCTTTTCAAACAAATTTACATGTTTCTTCTCTATTATATCTTGACCAGATGTTGTAATATTTTCACCAAGTGCAGAATCATACAGAAAAATATTCTCCTTTTGACCCATTAATTTACCATTTCTTTTGTCTTCTTTGTGAACTAAACATTTCTCAAAATTAGAATATTTACATGGTTGTGAGACATCAGTAACTTGTGATGTTAAATCATGAGTGGAAGGTGTAAATTCAGTCTGTAAAGAAATTGGATATAAAGATTAAACATTAGTCTAAATATTTATCAAATTATAACATATGTATTGAATTTTAAGTCAAAAAAGTTCCAATTTAGTAGCTACCAAATTATTATTATCATACATATTAAGAGGGTAAATCAAAAGATAACTAAAGTAAGAATAAAACAATAATAATAAAACAACTAAAATAATCAATGTAATTAGATCAATCAATGCTCCTTGAAGTAATTTGTGGTATATATCAGGATAAAAGTCTAGAGCAAAGAAATGTCACTCTACAACAGAGCTGTGTGCCATAATAATATTTTTCAGAACATGAACTAGAAAAGAAAAAGTCTGAAGGTGAATTTCAATTTTTTGAGTTTAATGAAAACAATTTATTGCTGCCCAAAATAAAGTCCATCCCTGATGAATATAAAATTTGGAATATATAATAACTCTGAATGATATAAGTTCACATTAAACAACCCTGGAACACAACCCTTAGAATCACTCTTTTGTGTCCAACACTAGTGGAGACCAAACAAGTTTTCACTGCTATTTATCTTGAGACAAGTCTAATTGTTCCGACGAAAGAAAGATAATTTTAAGGGAAAAAATATATATGTTCATGACACATTTTTTATGACACAATTCTTCTTAAAAATAATTTTAAATGAATGAATTTTATTAAAACACAAATGTTAAATATTATACAAAGATAATGTGTTAAATTTATCTTTACATTGTCTTTCTACACATTTATTTAGTGTAGCAGATATTTAAATTAATAGTGTTGAGGATGAGAAGTTTATAATTCAGAAGAACTGTAGTAATATTTGTGAATAATAATAGAATGAAACTAGCCATTTAGGAAAAACCACCTTCAGTAGACCTGCCTGGGATTCTTTGAAATCTGAATTCCAGTCTATTGATAAAATGACGCCTTATACTATTCATTCACCCTTGCAGGTTTAAAGAGTTGTTGTTGTTGTGATGATAGAAAATATGACTGTAATAAATAACACAACTCAAAAGTATTTGAAACTACACGTGTACTAGATTAGTAAGTGGCTGGAAAGGACTAAATAAATTAGTAATAAAGTTAAGTAATAATTCATTAATTGATTGTTTCTTTACCATAAGGTTTTACTAACATATATGATTTACACATATGTACTAATAACTTCAATGTGTTAAGTATGAGGAATTTTGAATTCAGTGAAAGTCTACCCTTATTTGCGTGGAGTGAGGGTGGAAAACTATTTAGGGAAAACCACTCTTAGTTCATCCGACTGGGATTCTAACCTCGATTTTCCTGTCAATGTCAGGCTTATCTTATAGAAGAGTGATGCCTTAAACTATGTGGCCACCAAAGCAGGTAAACAAATATAAATTTATGTATCAGATATTCTTATTTTAAAATACATAATAAATTGATTTATTTAATCAAAATAACTGAAACATTTATGATAAACATACAACAAAATAATACTCAGTATATTAATTTGACTTTCAGTACCAATTATTTGAGTTATTTAATGTACACTTTCTAAACTGACATTATTATATCAGCACATGTATTAAAGCTTAGAAACTAACTTACATTTTGTAGCATTGGACGTTATATGGGAGACGCTACAAACATAAACAAAAGAAGAGACTTACTGCATTCGCCTGTCGACTGGGCCTGCGGGGAACAACGGCTCAAAACCTCCGGACGAACTTTCACTAACCCGGGAGAACAAGACACTAAGAGCGCGTAATGACTGACAAGTTCAGCCGACGCCCAGGGCTGGCTGCACATGCGCAGTAACAAGTTCCCGTCACGAGAAGGTTCACGAAGCTCAGCATTGCTTGCACTATGTTCCATTTAAATCCAGAATGCTTCCCCCCCCCCCCTTCTCCTTTCGTCCTCCACTGATTTTTGTATATATTCTGTTCCCTGTGTTGATAACGACACAATTGGGCCTGAGTCATATCAGGGATAGGATAAGCTCCAGCTTTCTACTTCATAAAATGTAAGATCTAAATCAATTTTCGGCGAATTAAACCTTTTTTTTTTAAATGTAAATCTTTTCTAAATTCAATCTTGGCTTAAATTTCAAATAACAAAAAAAATCAATCTGACAGTTATGAACATAGTTTTTTTTGAGATCACCTTATTTGCAAGGTCAGGGCGACTTAGCGCCAGTAGAGTCACGACTAATCGATTATATCGATTATGTACTGTATTGTTTAAATTAATGTTCGCGGGAACTATGTTAGTAGTTGAATTAGTTTATCTTATTGTGATACGCTATGTGCCTTTTCTTGATGGGCAGATATTTAGTATTTGAATTTAACATATCTTATTGTCATACGCTATGTACCATTCCTAATGGACATATATATTATGTTTGAAATTAGATTGTCTTGTTGTCATTGACTAGGTGCTTTTTTAAAGGATTAATATTTAATGATGGAATCCAAATTGTCATGTTGTTTTTATTATGCGCCATTTCTAATGGGCGACATCTTAATGTTAACAGTTAAGTAATCTGATGATTATTTGGGCTCTGTCTCTTTAGCTTTGACTTCAAGTAATAGTTATTTATGAATTTAATCTATTTTCTTTATACTTCGCAACAACAACAAATATATTTGGAGGAACTGTTAAAAATCTAGTTGAGTTATGGTTAATAAATATCGACTAACTTTGACATACTAATTCTTATTATATATTTATCCCATCATTCCCAAGGTTATTCATCAAACGTTATGGTTTAATATGAACTTTACGGAGGCTGAAGTCTCCTGCCGTCTGGTTGAGATAGAGGGTCACATTTATAACTCCTCAGCATTCGCTCTGGGTTAAACCCCCCCCCCCCCCTTTTCTTGTAGTGTTTATATTTTCGATGTGTTTTGTTGGCATCTGCCCCTTTTGGATGCTACAATTTGAGCTACCACAACAACCAGCCCCCAAATATTAATTCCTCACTGTGAAAGGGGAAAAACACATTTCACAAATGATAATTTTTTCTGTCAAGCCAGGAATGGAATCCGACATCATTAGCTAAGTAAACAGATTGGATAACGACTGAGCTAAGGTTTTGGACTGGTTAAGTAAAGTCTGTTCATGATAGGTTTTTACCTGGATGACAGTTCTAAAATCATAGGTTTAGTTTTTGGGTGGCCAACACTGTTATTTTATAAATGTCAAGTTTTTTAATCTCATATTTTATTTAAAATAAGGTCAAATTAAGTTTTCTCACACTATTTAATTTCTTTTAATAATTTTTTTTTTTCCCCAATCCAAAACCATATACTAAATATAATTTGAAGTACATATTCTTTGTTTTGTAACGTTATAGATAACATGTAATATAGTGCAAAATGATCGTCTAAATGGTCAATCGAAATTCCTACCACTAGATAGCTCTAACTTTTACATAAATAAACCTGTAAATGAAACCATTAATATTACCAAAACCATTTAAGAAAAATGATAATGTTCCTTCTGATTACATCAAAAAAATTACATCTGTCCTCAAATCTGTTTCCAATCAAAACTATTTCCATTAACAACAAATTTTACTCTCAAAATGATGGTTTAGCAAAGGGTTCTCCTATTTCATGTTTTATGTCTGAAATTTTCTTACAACACAATGATGACGAAATAATAAACCAACTCAAAAATCTCATCAACATAAAATTTTACTTTAGATATGTAGATGATATCCTCATAATTTATGAACACAATCCTAATTCACCTTCAACTGATTTGATTCCCAATCTCAATAATATCCATTCTCAACTTAAATTCACCATAGAGCATGAAATCAATAATAGTATCAACTACCTTGTTACTAATATCACCAAAAACAAGAACAACAATTATGAATATAAGATCTACAGAAAACCCTCGCATACTGATGCATTCGGCCTGAATGATTCTAATCACCTTACAATCCATAAAAGAGCTGCTTACAACACTCTTATATATAGATGCTTCATATACCTCTAAACAAAAAAAACTATTCAAAAATGAACTCAATGTTATCAAACAACTTGCTGTTTCCAATGGTTACTCCCATTCATTAGTTTACCAAATTCTTCAAAAACACAAATCACAACTTACCAGCAAATCCAGCCTCAACATTTTAAATAAAAATTCAGAAATCAAGACCAAATGGATCAAGTTCAACTACACAGGAAAATAATTTATTAGAATCACCAACATTTTCAAAAATACAAATTAAAGCTAGCCTTCAAGAGTACCCGTCATTTGGCCAAATTACTTTTAGGCCAAATGACTTTTGTCGAACTTAACTAAATAAAATTTTGTATTCGAAATACATTTTAGGCCAAATGACTTTAAATAAATGTTCTATGTCTAAGTTTTGTTCGGAAACATTCGCTATGATGTATTGTGATGTTAATAGAGGGCAGCATGTGTCCTATTTAGTTAAATAGTATATACTATCGTTTCTAAATACATGAGTCTTCTTTGGTGTAACTATTTACCAAGGTCTAAAGCAGTGATTATCAAAGTGTGCTGAGCAACCTCCGAGTATGAGCGCGATAGTCGCTAAAGGGGGGCGCAAGGTGTAAAATTTATTTATATAAAGCTATTTTAATTTGAATGATTTTTAAGTTTTACTAGGCTAATTTCCTAACAAAATGTAACAATATGCATAGGTATACCTAATTACAATAAACCAACAAAATGTTTGTATTCAAATCATACAACACTGGAGGGGTTGTGGGGTGTAGAGGGTTCGTGGCGCAACTTCCTCACTTTAGTTATGACAGATCCAAAGTTGTCATAATATTACCTTTAACTAAATTCAACTGTTTTACTTTAATTAATATCTTACTTAGTAATGTTTTACTCATTGACATGTAACCTTGAAATATGATTTTTTATCTTATTATTGTCTAATTATAATATGTTTTTTGTATTTAACTTACCATATATCTTGTTCGTATTCTACCTGATTTCATAACTTAATAAGAATTTCAAGGTTAGGGTTTCTTGATAATGGTTTAACATTATTATATTCAGTAAATTCTCTTTTAAATAATGTAATATATATTTATTCAGACTGTTTATATACATCCACTTAACTATGATAATCCCAGTTGTCTTTTGCTAATTAAAATTTCTATCTTCATTTTTTATTTCAATTATATATATTCATTTAGAATTAATCCTTTGGATTGTTTTTTGGGTGTTCCTTGGATAATTAATTAGTATATATAAACATTTGCCGTAATTTGTCTATTTTTTGCACCGTTCCACATAAGCTAAGTAAGCTGCGCCCACTCCGCAGCAACATTGTTGGAAACAAGTGTTGATAGGACAATCGTCAACAAAAACGTGAAAATCAGTTCTAAATATTGGCGACATGTTGACGGTTTCCCGTTAGTGAGCAGTAAACATCAAATAAATGTTGGTAGCATATTGGCAGCATTGTTGAGGTGCATCTACACCGGGGCAACAATTTTGGTAACAAAGTAAACAGCATTTAGTTTGTTTAGAGGCTCCACCTGAGAAGGTTGTCTTCGTTCGCGCTTTGTGAATTTGGTCTTAACCACCTGATAATCTTATTTCATCTTTAGAAAGTTCATAGTTATAACATTTTAGATCCCGCAATAGATCTGGTCCAACATACCTGTGGCGACTCTGGAGAGAAGGGCGAGCCTAAAATTGCCGTCTAGCTGGACGCACACTAAGAATTACAACATTTACCGCATCTGCAAGCAGCAGATCTTCCTCTCTCAGCAGCCTGTACTCAACTATAGTCCTTACCTAACCTTTAAATTGAGTGTTCGTTTGTAAAAATCTGTTCAGTAGTTTTCTCAGAATTTATATTACTGTAAATAGGATTATCAAGTAATATGTAAGGAATTATTCATGTTTGTTCATATTCCAAAATACTCGTTGCCAAGGAGATTTACAATTAATTTCTTGTTCTTTCGAAACACATTGATAACAAGGGTTCTTAAAAAGATGTATGCATTAAAATATAATATATTTGAATTGATACAAATTTAAGATGCACAAAACGACACCTACAGTCGGTTTTTAGACACTGCTGGACACAGCTTAGCTCATTGATAAGACAACGTATGAATTATATGGAAAAACCTAACTGTATAGATATCCTACACATTAAAAATCTCCATCGAAATAAATTAAGCTATTCCAAAGATCTTAGACAACAGAACGACATACACACAGAGTTTCTAACTACAGACTGACAGTTTGTTTTATAAGTAGTATAGAATAGAATATAGACATGGCTAACAAAGGGAGTTCTGACATTGGTGTAGGTATGCGGAACTTGTTTCATTCGTCATTGTTAGTTGAACTTTAGGATAGCTCAATTTTTTTCTTTGCATGTATGTGAGTTAACATTGCTTTAATGCAGTAATTCCTAAACATGTTTGCTCGCAGACCCCTTTAGGCCTTATAAAACATCCATGGATACTCACATACTTGCTCACATAAATATAGGTTGTCTCACCTGTCAAGAAATGTAAAACTTTGAATATACAGAACCATAATTTTACCAGTTGTTCTCTATGAGTGTGAAACGTGGTCTCTTTTCTTACATGCCAAAAATTAATTTAGGGTGTTCGAAAACACGGTGCTTAGGAAGATATTTGATCCAAAAATAAATTAAGATAGTAATGAGTGGAGGAGGCTACATAATGATGAGCTGCAAACCCTGTACACATCACCAGACATTGATAGGGTAATAAAATCTTGCAGGTTATGGTGGGCAAGTCATGCAGCATGAACGGGAGTATTTAGAACCGCGTTCAAGGTATTGAATGGCAAACCCAATAGGAAAAGACCACTCACTAGGAAGACCCTGAAGCAGATGGAGGATAACATTTGGAGAGACCTGAGAAACATAAGATGTAATGAGATATATTGGATAGAGAGGGATAGGTGGCGTACTTTCCTGAGTGCAGCAATGAGCTTTCGAGTTTTAATGCCATAGAGTAAGTAAATAGAGTATATAGTAAATAGAGTCTGTGTTTAAATAAAGTCTATGTTTTTAGAAATATCTTAACATCATCTAACATCACTTACAGTGCTATCTATAATCAGATGAAAAAACTAACAGTGCTTATTTTACGGAGATACCCGAAGGTTTTAACATTATATTTTATGCCAAATGACTTTAGGCCAAATGACCTTTAGGCCAACTGAATTTTAGGCCAAATGACTTTTAGGCCAAATGAATTTTAGGCCAAATGACTTTAGGCCTACTGCCACGTCTCAGCCTTCAACACTAATAATCTCAAAAAATATATCAACAACTCTAACCTAAACAAAACCAAATGATATAAAAAAGTGGCATTTATCAACTTACCTGTGATTTCAACAGTGTTTACACAGGATAATTAGGGTGCCAAACTTCTACTAGATTTTCTGAACACATAAGTGATTTCAAATATGAAAGGAATAAATCAAAATTTTCTTAACACCTTGAGGAGTCAGGACATCTACCCAATCCAATGAACAAAAGTATGAAACTAATTTACAACACATGATGTAGGCAGGGATAGTGCTCATATAGCAATATATTTTTTTAGTTGACTGTTAGGTTCATAAATTTGGGATGCTCATATAGCGAGTTTGGCCACGAGGCTCTTAAGGGTGTGTTGAGACATCTTGTTGGAGTGCTCATATAGCGTATTTGGCCTTAAGCTTTTTAAAGTGTTTTTTTGTGAAATAGACACTGTGAGAATGCTCATGTAGTGGGTTTGGCCTTAAGCTCTTATTTTATTAATTCTGTGGATTCATAAGTTTGTTTATATTAGCTAGGAGTGTAAACCTTTTGTAACATGCTTGTAAAAACTGTACAGTCTGCTCTTATTTTGTGTGTCACCCTTTGCCATTTTGGAGAGAAGTTGCTTTCAATACTGGTGAAATTTTTGGGAAACTTTCCCCATTTTTTAAAGCAAAGGGGGCTGTAAAGTGGTCAGGGTTTTAGGCCCTTAGCTCTCAACCATTTCATGTATAAAATTATATTAGTTCGCCTTTGTTTTTATATTAATACACTCAAGATACTGAGAGTACTAAACTGATAAATACATTTTTCATTTCCCATTTGTCTAGGCCTAATTTAATTCTCTTTATTATTATCAAATGGTTAATCATAAGAAAGCGTGGGGTTTTATGGTAATTATAAGTTATGGAAATCATAACCAAAGTTGTAAGCAATATATGTTTTAAATATCTATTCTTTAACTTCATTTTCAGGTCTTTAAACTATTAATCTAATAGTTTTTCATTATTTAAAGTCTTTGTTGAAATTATAGGGTCATCCAAATTTATTACTTTTACTTTTTATTTTAAGCATCGTGCAATGTATCAATAGCTGAACCCGGAAGCTGGGAGATGCACCTGTGGCTTGCACGTGTGGTCTTTCAGGGAAGTGGGAGGTTTTAGCGCGGACTCATGGTCAATCAGCACATTCGATTTAGCGTCTGTGTTTGACCCTATGTGGAAGGAAGCATCAGACGCGACACAGGCCGGTTAGCACGCAAACAAATAAGACCTGTATTCAAAAAGTATTTTTCGTAACGTGTAGAGATAGAGTTTCGAGATGGGTGAACAGAGATGTAGACCAGGTGGCTAAATAACCACTACCTTATATAATTATCCGTATTCATGCCATAAAGAATTTGTTTCTCTGCATTAAATAACCCGTGGTACAAAATGTATAATTTATTCATTTAAAATAAAACTTCAAATATTATCTCTTTAATCGGCTGTGTCCATCTACCCCCACCATTATCTATATAACCCCGAGATACTCTACTGGAACCTACTGACTGCCATGGATGACAACTTTTGAAGAAGATGAAGCTAGGATGGGTGACTAGGTAGAGTAGAGAAACTAATTTATATAATATAGTGCAGGGTTTACAAAACTTATTTCATTAGTAGTCATTATAGCATTAATATAAAAGGTCTTATATATCCCGAATGATTTTTTTTCTTTCTTCGGGACATTTAGTTTTGTTTAAAGATAAGTACTGGTGAAAACTTGTTTGGTCTCAACAACTGCAGGGTTGTTTGATGTTAAACAAATAATTAGGAAATGATATGTATTCAATGTTTGTATGTTTATCAGCGACTTGGATTTTAACATAGTACTTAAAGATAATTAAAAAACTTCAAATTCATTTTTAGGCTATGTAGTATCACCATTTCATATAGATGTTCTGGAACATAATATTGCATCTTTAGAGTCAATGGTACAACTCAACTCCGTCAGTAGGTAAAATGTCTGTCTAATGAGTTATGGGTTCCGGGTTTGGGCGAAAAATGTAAAATGGGTGAAATGTGGATTTACCCCTTTACATTTATAAATTAACGACTGGGGACTGGATGTTGTACCTGTCCTAATATTAAGTTGGATTGTAAGGCATATGAAGCTACAATAGGCCTACTTAGCCCAAAGAGGAAAATATATGGCTTGAATGAAAATGTAATCAGACCACAACCTGGAAACATTGATAGATGTAAAGTAAAGATATTTTTTACAGTTATAATGGTTTAGTATTTATTACTAATATCATATTTGTTGGTTAGTATTTTTTTTAAGTGAGCAAATATTGTAATCTAAAATTTTAGCCAATTTTAAGCACCCTTGGAAAACACGTTTCTTAGATTTCTAAGCAAATATAAATAAATCTGAATACTAGTAATTATAAAATATTCGGATTCACTTTGATGTAATAAATCAAACAAAAAATTGTAAGCTTCCCTTTTATATTATTCTTTTTAGCATCGTGTCTTAATAGCCGTTCGGGATATATGCTTACATATTAATTATATGGTAATGGATTAGCAATTGGGAAGGTGGTGAATTTAAAGGAAGTGGATGCGCGTTTGCATGGTGATAGTGAAAAGCAATTTAGGAAAAACCAATCCCAGTTAACCCGAACAAGATTTAAACCTCGATCTCCCCATCCTTGGCCGTCTAGCTCAACACAAAACTGGCATGTTAGCCAACTAAGCCACTGAGGCGGGTTTGCTATGTACTAATTAAGCTAACTAGTTTTAGATGAGGAATGTTGATTTTGGAGGAATTATACCCAGTTTTCTGGCCGGGAGTGGAAAATAGTTTAAGGAAAACCACACTCGATACATCTTATTAGTATTCGAAAAACATCATCTTCGTTGACAGCACCTCGATTTGTTGTGAGAGCGACTCCTTATACCAAGACTACCAAAGAAAGTGAGCATTAGGAGGTTTTAAATCCGTTTTTAAGCCATTTTTACATCTAGATCAGTTCTGGAGAAAAGCAATGATAACGGAGGAATAAACACAACTAGAATTTAACCACAATAAAAACTATTTACTTCACCTACCTTAATTTCTTCTTTGATGAGTGGAAAGCTGATGGTTGAGGATGGTTGAAGTTCATTATTTTGTTTATTCTCATTGATACAATCTTTTGAACCTTCTTCTTTGATGGGTAGTAAATTGATAGTGGTTAGATCATTATTTTGTAGTTTCTTGTTAATACATTCTATTGAGTCTTCAGGTGGGTTGGCATCAATCTATATAATAAAATATTATGTTAATAGCTAGGAATTCTATGAACAGTAGACCTCACTTCATGTTATTATCATTACTACAGACTTACTAGTAGTTCTGTGAACAGTAGACCTCACTCCATGTTATTATTGTTACTACAGACTTACTAGTAGTTCTGTAGCAGTAGACCTCTCTCCATGTTATTATTGTTACTACAGACTTACTAGTTATTCTGTGAACAGTAGACCTCACTCCATGTTATTATCATAACTACAGACTTACTAGTAGTTCTGTGAGCAGTAGACCTCTCTCCATGTTATTACATTACTACAGACTTACTAGTAGTTCTGTGAACAGTAGACCTCACTCCATGTTATTATTGTTACTATAGTCTTACTAGTATTCTGTGAACAGTAACCTCTCTCCTGTTATTATTGTTATACAGACTTACTATTATTCTGTGAACAGTAGACCTCACTCCATGTTATTATCATTACTACAGACTACTAGTAGTTCTGTGAACAGTAGACCTCACTCCATGTTATTATTGTTACTATAGTCTTACTAGTAGTTCTGTGAACAGTAGACCCTTCCATGTTATTTGTTACTACAGACTTACTAGTTTTCTGTGAACAGTAGACCTCACTCCATGTTATTATTGTTACTATAGTCTTACTAGTATTCTGTGAACAGTAACCTCTCTCCATGTTATATTGTTACAACAGACTTACTAATTATTCTGTAACAGTAACCTCACTCCTGTTATTATCATACTACAGTCTTACTAGTAGTTCTGTGAACAGTAACCTCACTCCATGTATTATCATTACTACAGTCTTACTAGTAGTTCTGTGAACAGTAGACCTCTCTCCGTGTTATTATCATTACACAGACTTACTAGTGTTCTGTGAACAGTAGACCTCACTCCATGTATTATTGTTACTATAGTCTTACTATAGTTCTGTGAACAGTAGACCTCTCTCCATGTTTTATTGTTACTACAGACTTACTAGTATTCTGTGAACAGTAGACCTCACTCCATGTTATTATCATTACTACAGTCTACTATAGTTCTATGAACAGTAGACCACACTCATGTTATTATCATTACTACAAACTTACTAGTAGTTCTATAACAGTAGACCTCACTCCATGTTATCATTACTACAGTCTTACTAGTAGTTCTGTGAACAGTAGACCTCACTCCATGTTATTATCATTACTACAGTCTACTAGTAGTTCTGTGAACAGTAGACTCACTCCATGTTATTATTGTTACTATAGTCTTACTAGTAGTTCTGTGAACAGTAGACCTCTCTCATGTTATTATCATTACTACAGACTTACTATAGTTCTGTGAACAGTAGACTCACTCCATGTTATTATTGTTACTATAGTCTACTAGTAGTTCTGTGAACAGTAGACCTCTCTCCATGTTATTATGTTACTACAGACTTACTAGTTATTCTGTGAACAGTAGACCTCACTCCATGTTATTATCGTTACTACAGACTTACTAGTAGTTCTGTGAACAGTAGACCTCACTCCATGTTATCATTGTTACTAAGTCTTACTAGTAGTTCTGTGAACAGTAGACCTCTCTCCATGTTATTATTGTTACTACAGACTTACTAGTTATTCTGTGAACAGTAGACCTCACTCCATGTTATTATCATTACTACAGTCTTACTAGTAGTTCTATGAACAGTAGACCCACTCCATGTTATTACATTACTACAGACTTACTAGTAGTTCTATGAACATAGACTCACTCCATGTTATTATCATTATACAGTCTTACTAGATTCTGTGAACAGTAGACCTCACTCCATGTTATTATCATTATACAGTCTTACTAGTAGTTCTGTGAACAGTAGACCTCTCTCTGTTATTATCATACTACAGACTTACTAGTAGTTCTGTGAACAGTAGACCTCACTCCATGCTATTATTGTTACTATAGTCTTACTAGTAGTTCTGTGAACAGTACTCTCTCCATGTTATTATTGTTACTACAGACTTACTAGTATATTCTGTGAACAGTAGACCTCACTCCATGTTATTATCATTACTACAGACTTACTAGTAGTTCTGTGAACAGTAGACCTCACTCCATGTTATTATTGTTACTATAGATCTTACTAGTAGTTCTGTGAACAGTAGACCTCACTCCATGTTATTATCATTACTACAGTCTTACTAGTAGTTCTGTGAACAGTAGACCTCGCTCCATGTTATTATTGTTACTACAGTCTTACTAGTAGTTCTGTGAACAGTAGACCTCTCTCCATGTTATTATTGTTACTACAGACTTACTAGTAGTTCTGTGAACAGTAGACCTCGCTCCATGTTATTATTGTTACTACAGTCTTACTAGTAGTTCTGTGAACAGTAGACCTCGCTCCATGTTATTATTGTTACTACAGTCTTACTAGTAGTTCTGTGAACAGTAGACCTCTCTCCATGTTATTATTGTTACTACAGACTTACTAGTTATTCTGTGAACAGTAGACCTCACTCCATGTTATTATCATTACTACAGTCTTACTAGTAGTTCTATGAACAGTAGACCTCACTCCATGTTATTATCATTACTACAGACTTACTAGTAGTTCTGTGAACAGTAGACCTCACTCCATGTTATTATTGTTACTATAGTCTTACTAGTAGTTCTGTGAACAGTAGACCTCACTCCATGTTATTATCATTACTACAGTCTTACTAGTAGTTCTATGAACAGTAGACCTCACTCCATGTTATTATCATTACTACAGTCTTACTAGTAATTCTGTGAACAGTAGACCTCTCTCCATGTTATTATTGTTACTACAGACTTACTAGTTATTCTGTGAACAGTAGACCTCGCTCCATGTTATTATTGTTACTACAGTCTTACTAGTAGTTCTGTGAACAGTAGACCTCTCTACATGTTATTATTGTTACTACAGACTTACTAGTTATTCTGTGAACAGTAGACCTCACTCCATGTTATTATCATTACAACAGTCTTACTAGTAGTTCTATGAACAGTAGACCTCACTCCATGTTATTATCATTACTACAGTCTTACTAGTAATTCTGTGAACAGTAGACCTTTCTCCATGTTATTATTGTTACTACAGACTTACTAGTTATTCTGTGAACAGTAGACCTCGCTCCATGTTATTATTGTTACTACAGTCTTACTAGTAGTTCTGTGAACAGTAGACCTCTCTCCATGTTATTATTGTTACTACAGTCTTTCTAGTAATTCTATGAACAGTAGACCTCGCTCCATGTTATTATTGTTACTACAGTCCTACTAGTAGTTCTGTGAACAGTAGACCTCTCTCCATGTTATTATTGTTACTACAGACTTACTAGTTATTCTGTGAACAGTAGACCTCACTCCATGTTATTATCATTACTACAGACTTACTAGTAGTTCTGTGAACAGTAGACCTCACTCCATGTTATTATTGTTACTATATTCTTACTAGTAGTTCTGTGAACAGTAGACCTCACTCCATGTTATTATCATTACTACAGTCTTACTAGTAGTTCTATGAACAGTAGACCTCACTCCATGTTATTATCATTACTACAGTCTTACTAGTAATTCTGTGAACAGTAGACCTCTCTCCATGTTATTATTGTTACTACAGACTTACTAGTTATTCTGTGAACAGTAGACCTCGCTCCATGTTATTATTGTTACTACAGTCTTACTAGTAGTTCTTGAACAGTAGACCTCTCTCCATGTTATTATTGTTACTACAGACTTACTAGTTATTCTGTGAACAGTAGACCTCTCTCCATGTTATTATTGTTACTACAGACTTACTAGTTATTCTGTGAACAGTAGACCTCACTCCATGTTATTATCATTACTACAGACTTACTAGTAGTTCTGTGAACAGTAGACCTCACTCCATGTTATTATTGTTAATATAGTCTTACTAGTAGTTCTGTGAACAGTAGACCTCTCTCCATGTTATTATCATTACTACAGTCTTATTAGTAGTTCTATGAACAGTAGACCACACTCCATGTTATTATCATTACTACAGACTTACTAGTTATTCTGTGAACAGTAGACCTCACTCCATGTTATTATCATTACTACAGACTTACTAGTTATTCTGTGAACAGTAGACCTCTCTCCATGTTATTATCATTACTACAGTCTTACTAGTAGTTCTGTGAACAGTAGACCACACTCCATGTTATTATCATTACTACAGTCTTACTAGTAGTTCTATGAACAGTAGACCACACTCCATGTTATTATCATTACTACAGACTTACTAGTAGTTCTATGAACAGTAGACCACACTCCATGTTATTATCATTACTACAGTCTTACTAGTAGTTCTGTGAACAGTAGACCTCACTCCATATTATTGTTACTACAGACTTACTAGTAGTTCTATGAACAGTAGACCACACTCCATGTTATTATCATTACTACAGACTTACTAGTAGTTCTATGAACAGTAGACCACACTCCATGTTATTATCATTACTACAGTCTTACTAGTAGTTCTGTGAACAGTAGACCTCACTCCATATTATTGTTACTACAGACTTACTAGTAGTTCTGTGAACAGTAGACCTCCCTCCATGTTATTATTGTTACTACAGACTTACTAGTAGTTCTGTGAACAGTAGACCTCTCTCCATGTTACTATTGTTACTACAGACTTACTAGTCATTCTGTGAACAGTAGACCTCACTCCATGTTATTATCGTTACTACAGTCTTACTAGTAGTTCTGTGAACAGTAGACCTCCCTCCATGTTATTATCATTACTACAGACTTACTAGTAGTTCTGTGAACAGTAGACCTCGCTCCATGTTATTATCATTACTACAGTCTTACTAGTAGTTCTGTGAACAGTAGACCTTGCTCCATGTTATTATCATTACTACAGTCTTACTAGTAGTTCTGTGAACAGTAGACCACACTCCATGTTATTATCATTACTACAGTCTTACTAGTAGTTCTGTTAACAGTAGACCTCTCTCCATGTTATTATCGTTACTACAGTCTTATTAGTTATTCTGTGAAAAGGAGACTTCTTTCCCTCCATATTATTATACATTATTATATCTCTCAATGTCTATTTTTTACAATCAAATAAAAGAAAAAGGATAAAAGGGAAAATCTGCTCCTTGAATAAATTTAAGAACATACGGATGAAGTGAAAATATAGAAATTATCACACATTAACCATTTCAACCAAAAATCACGGCGACAACAAAAATTATTTAAGTATATATTTCTTTTGAGAAGTTCTTATAGTAAAATGCCTTTTAGGTAGATTTAGGTAGAAATTTCATTTGTATAAAACAAGCTGTATGGTTTAAAAATATAAATTTAACTTTTGATTCAAAGATACAAAAAGCATTTTCTGGGAAAGTTTTTTATAGCAATATCTAGTAACAAAACAATGAAAAAAACTGCCCACATGAATTGGAAATAAATAAATGTGGGTATCCACACCATGTGACAACTGCCTAACGCAAGTGGCTGGGTCACAAAATACAACTAATCTGGATCCTTGATTTGACTATATGTATTGTATTAGATTGAATATACTGAGAGGGGTTTTCCCTAAAAATATTCTTAAAAGATGTACTTGTGTTATGTGTGCAGTATAACATTTCTCACTGAAAAAAACTGTAAGATTCCTATAAAAGTGTATTTTGTAGAATATCCTAACAGTAATGGCATGGCGCCACAGGAATTATCACACTCGCTTGAGTCTAATACATACCTATGGTAAAAATAAGTGAGAGCGAGGAGGATTTCTACACTTCAGTGTAATATTGTGATGGAAATATTCAGTAGTCAGTGTTAGTTGTTGGAATGGATCTATGTTGTATTTCTGAAATATTTTTAAAGAGTACCCGTGCATCAAACATGGCAACTCAAGGATCTAAAAAAATATGTTGATACTAAGGTTTATACCTCGTGGTATATTCGAGGTTTTTTATATCTCAAAAAATGTATGTTATTTCACTTTCAAAATTTTAGGGTCGTATTATGTGTGATACGTAATCTAAATTCAAGCTAATAAAGTAATAGAACTTTCCCAACCTGTTCAATTATATAGAAAACACACAAAGTGCATGCACTTGACATTTACAAATACTTACATGGATTCCTCTTTGCCTGAAAAACTTGCTCAACTTGATTGATGATCATTATCAATTAACGAACAATAGATATTTATTTTAAACTGTTGAAGAAAACTTTCTTCAAGAAATATTCTGGCTTCGACAATTATGAAGCTCCACCAATCAAAATATTGGAGCTAAAATCACAGTGGAGATGAATTTGGGGGTTCTGTTTCTTTAACAGTTTACGTCCCCAATTATATGAGAATACCTTCCATCAAAATTTTAGCTTCCCATCTCATTAGTAGGCTATTATTGAAATATTTAATGCAGGCATAACAAACTTAAAGTTCTTGTAACATAATGTTCACTTAACTTTCAGGTAATATTCAATTCATGAAAAAGAAAAATTAATGTGTGATCAGGATTAACATGACTTAACATAACTCAAGCAAAACACAGAAATTGGATTTTAACACTTTGAAAAAAAACTAAAATTAAGAAAAGGCATTTAGCAATGATTAGGCTCTAAGTACTTGCAATAGAAGCTTATTGAATACTGGATATACATAATAGGGTTTACAAAGATTACAATGTTTTAGAGTTCGCAAGGGATTAAAAAACCATAAGGAAGAAATCATACATTAAATAAACAAACAAATGAAGTAATAAAAAGCCCTGTTGATGTGGCTCAAAAAATGATTGGCTGGATACAACATCTAGTAAGTACCCTTTCTATTGACTTTCAAGTAACGTGAAAGTTCTTCCTTGAACAACTCTTAAGTAAAGTGAACATTAAGTTAAATGATTCATGATGGCTTCCCTTTAAAAGCATATGGATAACTGGTTAAGTTATGTTATCATTAATTGAATGTTTTCATGATTTGTGATCCCAGCATTAGTCAAAGCTTAAAGTTACCTCCATTTTCAAATTCCCTTTTTGATCGAGACCAATATTAGAGTTCCATTCCAGCTCTGTACTTGTCGTTAGTGGAGAGTTATTAACATTCTCATCCATCTTCAAAAGAGAAAAGTTAATTTGCCATCAGTGGCCTACAAAGGAAACAACAAATTAAAAGAGAAAATTGTGTAAAAATCTTTTTACCAGTTAATCTCATAATAAAATAGGCAACAAATATATTCTTTAAATTAGATAAAAATATCTATTTCATATTTTGTCATTTTTTTTTCAAAGTATGTACACTTTCTTAACCGACTAAATAGATCAATACATGCCTTATAAACTAACTTAAATCCATAACAGAAACAACATCCAGCCCCCAGCCATTATTAATTCATCAATGTAAAAGTGTAAACCCAAGTTTCACCAATGATAAATTGTTTGGCCATACAAAGAATCAAACTCAACACATTAAACTCAGTCGGCAGACGCGCTACTATCTGGGTTAAGGTATTTGGCATTGATATGTAGGGATGGATAATAAATTCATAATCATCATCAACTGTATACAGCCTGTGGTCAGGTTAGTTTAGTAGAATAATTCCATTATCCTCTATCCTTCAATTATTCTTACTCCTTTTCCATTTCTCTTCTCTCAGTTGATCATTTCCTGTTATCTGCTTCCCCCTTCTCTTTTGTGGCCTCTCTTGTGGTCTATTTACTACTTACTTCGCTTCTTTCACATTCATTGGCCTCTTCTCTTTTTTCATCCTCATTACATACCCATACCATCTCAGTCGTGCTTTCTCTACTATCCCATGTACTCCAATATCACCATTACATACCCATACCATCTCAGCCTTGCTTCTTCTACTATCTCATGTACTCAAACATCCTCATTACATGCACATACCATCTCAGTCTTGCTTTCTCTACTATCTCATGTACTACAACATCCTCATTACATACCCATACCATCTCAGTCTTGCTTCCTCTACTATCTCACATACTCCATGTACCCCCATTATTTCCTAATCTTGTTTTTCCTCGTAACAGCTAACATGCCTCCTCACAAACTTATTCCCATGACCTCCACTTGTATAATTACAACCTGTTTTTTTGTCAAAGCTCCTCTGACATCACATTCAGAGCTTACTCCTGGTAGACGAAATGATCTAGTCCCTCTCATTATCTTACCATATAAGCCCACACTCTTGTGTTGCTATGGGAACTCAGTGAAAAGTTTAACAAACATTAAAATTACTATAGTTCATCTGCGACCAACTCTATAGTCTAGTGAGGCTACAAACCCAGAGGTCCCGGAATCTACCCCTGGCACTTGGATTCTTTACATGAAGCATTGGGTCTGGTATGGAACAAATGAAGCCTCATAATGATAACTGAGCTGCCTGAATGTAAAAGTAGCGGTTCCACTCTAAAACAACAGAGATTGATGGACGGAGAGTTAATTGTGCTAATCACATGGCATGCTTGTTAGGTGTACATTAGAGCCTATTCTGCAATTTAAAACTGGAACAGCCTATAGTTGATACGGAGGACTAAGGACTACCAATAACTGAAAAGTAAATGTGTGTGTGCACAACGAGTCTGTTGACTCCGCCTTTCTAAGTGGTTGAAACTGCCATGTGATTAAGGATACAAACTGTTTAAACGTGATTTCCCTCTCAGCGAGACTTAATACTATAACGATCAACTATAAAATGTTTTGTTTTTTGTGCCCGAAATAATTTAGAGTTTTTCTCAATTAAGATGAATTAAACTTTTCAAAAGGAAATCTTCCAGAGCTAGGCGCAAGCAGACGTTACCCCATCTGAATTATTAACCAAAATAACTACACACCATATTATTTTGACAAAACGTCTAGAATAGGCTACATTTGAAATTTAGGTTAAGCGCAGTCACAAATAATATATTTAATACATGAGCTAGTTAGTGTAATTGTAATAATAGTAATATTGGTGATGCCATTTATATGCGCGCGCGCTTACTTTGCTGTGATTGGTAGTCCTTGGAAAATTAAATTCGAATCAAATTATATGTAGTGATAGAAACTAATTAAGGAATGTACTTTGTACACTGTTTGAGTGTTGAGTCGATCTCTTACGGAATATTACGCACCTTACAGATTCGAAGTTGTGTCCTTAGGTTAAGAGCAAGTTCAAATTCAGTGATGTAGCAAAAGTAGAACAAATCCAGTGGTGAAGTAGTACAAGATTGATCCTGCTTTAATAAAGGGCCAGATGTTTAAAATTATGCACTCACAATTTTAATTTACGCGTGAGTACGGTTGGATATCTTTCATAGGAATATCCATCTACAGATCACACAGTTCATACTAGGCTACATGGGGTTGACACTGGGATAGTAAAATTTTGTATGATGTTTTTTCCAGCTGACAGAAGAATTCCACAACCTCATAACCGTTTATTCTAGGGGAAAAGAAGAGATGAGCAGGGTGACAACAACCGACTTTAAAACCAGATATAACCATTAGTTTAGGATTAAACCGTTAGACAGCACTCCAAACATTAAAACATGAATCAC
>JBCFYV010011135.1:14189179-14272035 GCA_039000515.1 Timema cristinae
ATTTTCTATCATCACAACAACAACAACTCTTTAAACCTGCAAGGGTGAATGAATAGTATAAGGCGTCATTTTATCAATAGACTGGAATTCAGATTTCAAAGAATCCCAGGCAGGTCTACTGAAGGTGGTTTTTCCTAAATGGCTAGTTTCATTCTATTATTATTCACAAATATTACTACAGTTCTTCTGAATTATAAACTTCTCATCCTCAACACTATTAATTTAAATATCTGCTACACTAAATAAATGTGTAGAAAGACAATGTAAAGATAAATTTAACACATTATCTTTGTATAATATTTAACATTTGTGTTTTAATAAAATTCATTCATTTAAAATTATTTTTAAGAAGAATTGTGTCATAAAAAATGTGTCATGAACATATATATTTTTTCCCTTAAAATTATCTTTCTTTCGTCGGAACAATTAGACTTGTCTCAAGATAAATAGCAGTGAAAACTTGTTTGGTCTCCACTAGTGTTGGACACAAAAGAGTGATTCTAAGGGTTGTGTTCCAGGGTTGTTTAATGTGAACTTATATCATTCAGAGTTATTATATATTCCAAATTTTATATTCATCAGGGATGGACTTTATTTTGGGCAGCAATAAATTGTTTTCATTAAACTCAAAAAATTGAAATTCACCTTCAGACTTTTTCTTTTCTAGTTCATGTTCTGAAAAATATTATTATGGCACACAGCTCTGTTGTAGAGTGACATTTCTTTGCTCTAGACTTTTATCCTGATATATACCACAAATTACTTCAAGGAGCATTGATTGATCTAATTACATTGATTATTTTAGTTGTTTTATTATTATTGTTTTATTCTTACTTTAGTTATCTTTTGATTTACCCTCTTAATATGTATGATAATAATAATTTGGTAGCTACTAAATTGGAACTTTTTTGACTTAAAATTCAATACATATGTTATAATTTGATAAATATTTAGACTAATGTTTAATCTTTATATCCAATTTCTTTACAGACTGAATTTACACCTTCCACTCATGATTTAACATCACAAGTTACTGATGTCTCACAACCATGTAAATATTCTAATTTTGAGAAATGTTTAGTTCACAAAGAAGACAAAAGAAATGGTAAATTAATGGGTCAAAAGGAGAATATTTTTCTGTATGATTCTGCACTTGGTGAAAATATTACAACATCTGGTCAAGATATAATAGAGAAGAAACATGTAAATTTGTTTGAAAAGGTGTGTGATTTTAAAGATTCTACTAGTAAGCACACTAATACCAAGCAAAATCTGATCCCTACTCATCATAGAAAGTACACGTGTAATGTTTGCAATAAGGATTTTAAATAAAAGGGAGTCTTAAAAACACCTTCATTCAGAACAAAGAAAGTATAAGTGTAATGTTTGTGAAAAGATCTTCAAGGTGAAGAGTAATTTATACAGTCACCTTCTTATTCATTCAGAACAAAGAAAGTATAAGTGTTATGTTTGTGATAAGAAATTAATGATGAAGGGTGATTTAAAAAGACACCACCTTGTTCATTCAGAACAAAGAAAGTATAAGTGTGACGTTTGTGCTAAGAGCTTCAAGGTACATAGAAATTTAAACCGTCACCTTTTTAATCATTCATTACAAAGACAGTATAATTAATACATTTTAATAAGGACTTCACGCCAACAGTCACCGTCTTATTCAGTTATTACAGTGAATGTACATGTGCTTTTTGTGTGAAAAGGTTTCAATAATAGATGGATATTACCAACCAATTATAAATTTCTTCATAAATAAGTAAATAGATCTGTAGACAAAATATATCAATAAATGAACCAATAAAACGTAAATGTAAAATGAAACAATCAAATGTATTAAATGTAAAGCCTCAGTTGATAATTAGTTTAGATTCTATTTCATCAAACAAATGATATAATATGAGAAAATGTATCATTTACAATGTATGATTATGGATAAAAGGTAAACTGATCTAAGTTAGAATATTATTAATCAAATAAACATTATTATTGATTCATCCTAACCTGAGACCTGAAGTTAACAACTCTCAACAATCACTGTGCGAAGGACCTACATGATTGGTTCAAGACCAGAGCATATTCATTACCATGGCTAAGTAATACCATTCTTGACAAAATTCTTAGGTCCTTTCACTCTCGCTCATAGAAATTCTTGTGTGTTGAGTTCTCCTTGAATACCTCAATAAATGTTGAATAAAAATGTTTGTTTGGATTTTAGGATGGCCGTTAGGATTCAAGATTAACAAGAAATATAACTTAACAAGTTATTCTTAAGCTTTTAAATGGAAGGCATCATAATGCATTTAATTTAATGGACCTTAATGTTCACTTTACTTAAGAGTTGTTCAAGAAAGAACTTTCACGTTAATTGAATATTAAAGGGAAAGGGTACTTACTACATTTTGTATCTAGCCATGTCAACAGGGTTTTTACTACTTCATTTGTTTGTTTATTGAATTTATATAACTTCTTTGGTATATGTTTTTCGTGTTTTGCCAACTCTAAAATGTTGTAACCTTTTATTAAACTCTCTTATGTATAAACAATTATTCAATAAGATTCTATTGCAAGTACTTAGAGCCTAATCATTGCTAAATGCCTTTCCTTAATTTTAGTACGTTTCAAACTGTTCAAATTCAATTTCTCTGATTTGCTCGAGATACATTAAATCACGTGAATCCTGATCACACATTAATTTTTCTTATTCATGAATTGAATGTTGACTGAAAGTTCACCAAGTGAATGTTATGTTACATGAACTTTTAAATTAGTTATCCCTACATCAAGTATTTTAATAACACTAATGAGGTGGAAAGGTAAAATTTTGATGGAAGGTATTTTCATATTTTTGGGGACGTAAACAGTTAAGGAAACGGTACACCCAAATTCATCCCTACTGTGATATTAGCTCCAATATTTTGATTGGTGAAGCTTCATAATTGTCGAAGCCAGAATATTTTTTCAAAGCAAAGCTTAAGCTGATATTTCTTTTGAAGCCAAGCCAAAATTTTGAAGATTTGAACACCCATATAAAAAGGTTAAATACCCTGATGGGTAGTAAGACCCATTTTTATGAAATCTAGTGAGCATTATGTATTTAAAGGAGATTATATTTTGGCCTATTATAAGAGTTGTGATGTCAATCAAAAGAGGTTGATATGGTAGAAAAGATCTCTTCGGTCTTCATCCAAGGTCTCTTTCTCTAAATCTCGAGGTGAAAGATATCACATATTTGGACCTTGAACAGTTTGAAATACTTATGAAGGCAATGTAATAAGGTGTAAAAATTATAACATATACTTTTATATTGTTAATTTAATTAATCATGAGGAAATTATTGCTATTTCTGATCTCTATGCTTTCAATATTTCAACAGTTTAAAACAAATATCTATTGTTCTTTAGATTGATAACGATCATCAAATCAAGTTGGAGCCAAGTTTTGCAAGCGAAAAGGAAATTGATGTAAGTATTTGTAATGGCCAAGTGCATGCACATGTGTGTTTTCTATTTAATTGAACAGGCTGGAAAAGGATCTAAATATTTTATTAGCTTTAATATAGTAGTATTGTCTGACATATAATACAAACTTAAAATTTTTGAAGTGAAATACACACACATATGAAATATAAAAATCCTCGAATAAACTAAGAGTTAGAAACTTCAAAAATCTAACACAGTTTTGTTAGGTCTTCTGAGTGCTAGTCTTGATGTGCGGGTACTCTTTAAAAAATATATTACAGAAATAGAACACATATTCTTACAACAACTAACACTGACCAGCTGAATTACCATCACAGTTACAAGTGAGGTCTACTGTTCACAGAAATTCTAGCTATTAACATAATATTTCATTATACAGATTGATGCCAACCCACATGAAGACTCAAAGGAATGTATTAACAATAAACTACAAAATAATTATCTTACCATCATAAATTTACTACCCATCAATGAAAAAAGCTCAAAAGTTTATACTAATGAAAATAAACAAAATATTGAACTTCAACTATCCTCATCTACAAGTTTTCCACCTATCAAAGAAGAAATTAAGGTAGATATGGTAAATAGTTGTTATCGTGGTTAAATTTTATTTGTGATTATTCCCCCATTATTATTGCTTTTCCCCGGAACTAATCTAAATGTAAATATTGCAGTAAAATAAATTTAAAAATATCTCTTATTTCTTACATTTTTTGATAGTCCTGCTGCTATAAAGAGTCGCTCTCACAATAAACTGAGCTGATGACAATGAATATATCTGTGTTTGAATACCAATCAGATGTAATGAGGGTGGTTCTTCCCAAATTTTTTTCCACTCCCCTCCCATTAACTGTGGGTATAATTCCTCCAAATTCAACATTCCTCATCTTTAACTAATTGGCTTAATATGTACATAGTCAACCCACCTCGATGGAGTAGTTGGCTAACGCTTTAGTTTCATGTTGAGCTTGACTGCCGAGGTGGGGAGATCGAATTTCAAATCTCTTTTGGGTGGACTGTGGATGGTTTTCCCTAAATGGCTTTTTACTCTCCCTCCATGAAAATGTGGGTTTACTTCCTCTAAATGCACCATCTTCACAATTCTTAATCTATTAGACCTAAAAACTAGTATAAAAGCTTATAACCCGGACGAGTAGTAAGACACGGCGCTAAAAATAATAATAAAGGCCATAGCCATATAACCTGAACTATTATAACAAAGTGGTGCTCAAAAGAATAATATAAAAGGGAAGCTTATGATGTTCTGTTTTATTGATTACATTAAAATTATATTTCCAAATATTTTATAATTACTAGTGTTCAGATATATTTATATTGGCTTAAAATTACAAGAAACATGTATTTCAATTGTTCTTAAAAATTGACCAACATTTTAGGTCACAAGATTTGATCGCTTAAAAAAAATACTAACCAACAAATATGATTTTAGTAATAATTACTGAACAATTATAACTGTAAAGAAATCTTTACTTTACATCTATCAATGTTTCCAGGTTGTGGCTTGAGTAAGTTTTTATAAAGCCATATATTTTCCACTACTGGCTGAGTAGGCCTGTTGTAATTTCATATCCCTTATAATCTAACTCAATATTAGGACAGGAATAACATCCATTCCCCAGCTGTTTATGAAAGTGTAAATCCACATTTCATCCAATGATACCAGGAACCCTTTGCTCAGTAGACAGACACGCTACCTACTGCCTGTGTTAAGGTACCATTGACTCTAAAGATGCAATATTACGTTCCAGAACATCCATATGAAATGGTGATAACTGCAAAGTCTAAACATAAATTTGAGGTTTTTAAGATGAATGTAGAATGATTTTTTGTTGACCATAATTAAAACTAGTCATTGTGTGATATTTGTGATGCTGTCCTCAAGCAAAAGGGGAATTTTAACAGACACCTGTAATTTCATTCTGGACAGAACATGTACAAGTGTGATGTGTGTTATAATGTCATCAAAATAAAGTGGAATTTTGGAAGACACCTGTTAGTCCTCTCTGGAGAGAAAACGTACAATTGTGATGAGTGTCATAAGGACTTAGTAATGAGTAGTTTTTAAAAGGAACCTTCTGGTTTATTCTGAAATAAGAGCATTTAAGTGTGATGTGTGTGATAAGGGCTTTAATGATAAGAGGAATCTTACCAAACATATATTTACACACTTAGGACACAGACAATATATTTGTGAGGTTTGTAACCAGACTTTTAAACATAAGTGTAATTATATCAAGCACATTTTAGATAATCGCAGACAAAGAATTGAACAAGTGTGATGGTTTGGATGAACAATAATCACCTCTTATACAGTAGTTTCCAACTTTATTTGTGGTCATGGTGTATTTTGGGTGTGGTCACAAAGTTTGTTTGAATCTATAGCTTTATATTTACTTAATTAATTTATTAGAATGACTAGCACGACCATTTATATTTTTTCTTCACCCAACCTATTTCATTATAAGTCATAACATGATTGAAAGAAGGATTCCTAAAATCTTGGAAATAATTTTCTTGCTTCGAAACATTTAATTTTGTACAAGATAAGTACCGAATAATTCAGAGTTATTATATGTTCAAAGTTTTTATATTTATCAGGGACCTGCCTTTATTTTGGGCAAAAAAAATTATTGTTCTGCATTCATTTCAACACATTCAAATTTATCTTCAGACTTTATAGATATCACTATCTGTAGTTCACGTTCTGGAACATAATACTGAGGCATATAGCGCTGTTTTAGAGTCAACAGTTCTTGGACTTATACCCTCATAAATACCACATATGACTTAGGGGAGCATATACCTTATTTAATTAGTTATTTTGATTGTAATTTTTTTATTATTAATTTTATTTAGTTAGATTTGGATTTTTCGTCTTAATTAATAACTAATAATAATATTGATGATAGCCACAAAATTGGACAATTAGGACTTAAAAATCAATACATATGTTATTATTTGATAAAGATTTAGACTAATGTTTAATTTCTATTTCCAATTTCTTTACAGACTGAATTAATACTTTCCAATCATGATATACCATCACAAGTTACTGATATCTCACTACCATGCAAATATTCTAATTTAGAGAAATGTTTAGTTCATAAAGAAGAAAAAAGAAACTATGATTTAATTTTTCGTGACCATATAAGTTCAAAGGAGAATATTTTTCTGAATGATTCTACAGTTGGTGAAAACAGCGCAAGATCTGGTCAAGATCTAATTGAAAAGAGTAATGTTTGCAATAAGCATCTTAAAGAAAAAGGGCGTCTTAACAAACACCTTCTAGTTCATTCAGAACAAAGAAAGTATATGTGTGATGGTTGTGATAAGAGCTTCAAGGTGAAGGATAGTTTAAAAAGACACCACCTTATTCATTCAGAACAAAGAATGTATAATTGTGAAGTTTGTTATAAGAGCTTCAATATAAAGGGTGGTTTAAATATACACCTTTCTATTCATTCAGAACAAAGAAAGTATAAATGTAATATTTGTGATAAGGGCTTCAAGTCAAAGGGTGATTTAAACAGACACATTCTTATTCATTCAGAACAAAGAAAGTATAAGTGTAATGTTTGTGAGAAAGGCTTCAAGTTCAATGGTCATTTAAACAGACACCTTCATATTCATTCAGAAAAAAGAACGTATAAGTGTAATGTTTGTGATAACGGCTTCAAGTTTAATCGTGATTTAAACAGACACATTCTTATTCATTCAGAACAAAGAAAGTATAAGTGTAATGTTTGTGAGAAAGTCTTCAAGTTGAATAAGGATTTAAACAAACACCTTATTTTTCATTCACAAGAAAGAAAGTATAAGTGTGAAGTTTGTGATAAGAGCTTCAAGGTGAAGTATAATTTAAACAAACACCATCTTATTCATTCAGAACAAAGAAAGTATAAGTGTGATGTTTGTGATAAGAGCTTCAAGGTGAAGGGGTGTTTAAAACATACACCTTTCTATTCATTCAGAACAAAGAAAGTATAAATGTAATATTTGTGATAAAGGCTTTAAGTCAAAGGGTGATTTAAACAGACACCTTCGTATTCATTCAGAACAAAGAAAGTATAAGTGTGAAGTTTGTGATAAGAGCTTCAAGTTCAAGGGTCATTTAAACACACACCTTATTATTCATTCAGAACAAAGAAAGTATAACTGTAATGTTTGTGATAAGTGCTTCAAGTTGAAGGGTGATTTAAAAAAACACCTTCTTATTCATTCAGAACAAAGAAAGTATAAGTGTGAAGTGTGTGATAAGAGCTTCAAGGTGAAGGGTCATTTAAACAGGCACCTTACTATTCATTCAGAACAAAGAAAGTATAAGTGTGAAGTTTGTGATAAGAGCTTCAAGTTCAAGGGTCATTTAAACACGCACCTTATTATTCATTCAGAACAAGAAAGTATAAGTGTAATGTTTGTGATAAGGTCTTCAGGTTGAAGGATGATTTAAAGAAACACCTTCTTATTCATTCAAAACAGAGACAGAATAATTAAGTTTTGGAAAGGGCTTAAATTCATTCAGCTTCTAAGGGTGTGCACATGCGGATCACCTCATTCTCCGCACTTCACTCTGACCAGACACATGAAACAAAACATGTTTGTTTCTGTACGATGTGTGCAGTGCTTTGATTGTTTTGTTCAAAGGCAAAGCAATACCTCATTGTGGCTCAGTGCACATTTTATTTCATCTTTTATCAACTAGATTGTTATATTGATTATTATTTATAGACTGAGTTTATTTAAGAAAAAGATGAAAGACATAAAAAATAAATAGGATTAATTTAGTTATTATTGTAATATTGTGGTTTAACCTTTGACTCAATTTCATTCATTATTTAAGTGAAAGTTTTCATTGACATTCTTATGTTTGTGCTAAACATTTGAGCATCACTTTTGAGTTTGGTGAATGAATGCTGAAATTCTCCCAGTATTTTTGTCTTCTGATTAACAGGATTACTAAATTGCCCAGAATCGTTACTGGTTCAGGAGTAAAACTTTACTGGCAACTGACATGTCATCACTCATCACTACTGTTGTCAAAGATTTTATGATCTAATTCTTTAATAAATATTTTAAAAGCTAAATAAAAAATCTTTAGATTAAAATTAGTTTAAGAAACATTTCACTATTTATGATCGGTCTAGACAGGTTTTCTGTAGCTGAGTATGTAGTGTGATAAGCAATCTGCTCGGTTTGCACACATTTTATGAGTGATGTGCATTTTACGATAGTGATGGGCGATGTGTGTGCTCCTCTGCATTCACCCACCCTAACGGTTTCTTTACTAGATGAATATTACTAACGACATTTTTAAATTCATTCAGAACTAAGTAAATGTATGTATCTTTTGTTTACCAAGTGTTTAATGCTAAGAAGAATTCTAACATATAAATATTATTTGTGTTTTTATTCACTCTGGACAAAGAAAACACAAGTTTGAAGTGGTTATTTAAAAAAGGAAAGTAAATGTGTTACTACCATTAGTGACAAATTTAAAATTCTGACCATCTTTACTGTGTTTATTGTGGTACCTATTTTATCTATATCTAGTTGCAAAAAAAAAGTTAAATTTTCTTTTTAATAAAAAGGAAAAAAAACTTTTATTCAAATTCTGAAGATAAGTTCAATCACCAACATAGGTTTTTAAGAACCTGTCTTTTTAAATCCGAAAGATTATTAGAAGTTATGAAAAATGTTTCAACATGAAGGATTTATTTTAAATTTCAAGTGCATTTATATTAGATCTGTGTTTCCTAGCTAAAAACTTGAAATATACCTTTATGTCAATTTCTTTTAAGATTCCACCAGAGTCAATACTGTGAGTACTTCAAATGTACATCAATATTACAGCTATAATTACACACAAAATATGTTATTACATTTTGGTTAATCTTTTAAAGACTTTTGAGCCAAATCCAAGCTAAGTAATGTTGCAGAACAGCAGGCCTGACACAAAATAAAAAATAACTAAAATATCAGTAAATAAGTAACAGTTTTTTCTTTCAAAACTGTACTTTGAAATAATTTACAATAAATATGATATTATAATGATTATACCAAAATAGTTAGGGAGATTTTTGATTTTGTATCACATGTTTTTTTAATATTAAAACTGTGTTTGTGCATGTTTTTACTAGGTATTTGTTTATAAAAAATTTGAATTAGTTTAGCCATATATTTGGACCACACTAATTCATAGTCCACACACACACACACACACACACAAACCAATAAAAATTCAGATCAAAAACATCATTAATAAAACCAATAAAACTGAAATCTAAAATGAAATAAACAATCAAATGTATTAAATGTAAAGCTTTAATTGATATCTAATTTTGAACCTATAGCAGTAAACAAATGTTATGCAGAAACAAATTAAAATATTTTTAAATTATTTGTATTATTCACGTTAGCTGAACAACATAAATTGTCACTCTCGAGTTAGACTTTCCTACTGAGGACAGGGATATCGAGGTTTGAATGCCTTTTGGGTCTACTGATAGTAATTTTTCCCAAATGTTCCCACTCTCCTTCCACTCAAATGCATGTAGAAAACCCTCTTCCAAAGGCTGGATTTAGAACCCAGGCTAATAATTAATAAACGTCTGCAAAAATGCACACTTTATCAAATCACACTTCCAATTATAGTAGATTCTTGCCCTTAGTTTATTGGTTGACAGCTCATAAATTTACTAGAAATAGTCCCTAATGTATCTTTATGCCAACAGCTGACATCTGTCACTTTGAATAACTGTAATTATCTAGAAGTGCAGGAATGTGATATTTAACCACAGTGATTCAGTCCAATATTATCTATATTTATTTTAAGTTGGGCATAATAAGCTTGTTTATCGTTTTATTCCACTTAAAAATTATTATTCACACCACTTTAAGAAAAGGTTTAAATGACTATAGCTTAAAAATGGAGATCAACAAATTTAAGTTATGTGATTGAACATTATGGAAACAAGTTCTCTACAATGATGCACCCACGCAGTAAATAAACATATTTGCACCTTTTATCTCTTTAAGGTTACATATTATTTTAATAAAAAACAGTCATTTTAAACAATATAGATTTATTATGTAAACAGTAAACACAGAATTAAGAAACTACAGTTTTGCAATATATAGGAGTTTTAGAGTATACAAGTTTTCCTCCAAACAATCAGACTCAGAAATTACTTGTGGCTATCAGGGCAGTTCAGTCGCCAGGCCAAAGGTTGAAATATTTCTAAAAAAGAGTAATTAGACAATTAGATAAGTAATAGTATGGAGCAAAATAAACAAGTAACTTATAAACAACCTTGATTGATAGAGCAAGATATAGAAGGTATCCATACAACATGTTGGATAATCAGCTGTTTCTTCCAGATAATTGATGGCTAAGAACCAGGTGTCTAACAAAGTACTATGGCTGGTCTCATTCCCCTACGGTACTGCCTGAGCACTCAATAGTACATTGATATCTATTAAGACCATTACAAAATTAGCAGTCCGTTTACAGGCAGAAATAAAAGAGTATTATCTGCGCGGAACGTCATTATGACACTAATGCAATTTCCCTGGGTTGATCACCTAGGGTAATATCATATCGTGAAGCATGACTACAAGACCAAATTTGTATCACTATCTACTGAACTGTAATAAGCAAAGAGAATTGACAACCTGGTGGTAACCATCAATAACAGTGAACTAATGCTCATGACGTTCAGGGCGTCATGATAAATTTTGATTCAAAATTTTAGTTGAACTTGTGGATATCTGTAAATCCAAAACTAAATCGTCATACTTTCTAAGCCAGAGGCTTTTGTATAAGGACAGTGTCAAAAGACACTTATATAGTGGTCCGGGTTTCTCTTAAAGAGTCAATTGAACCTCACTTGTCCATCAGACTGAAGGACACATAAATTAACAAAAGAAAAATTAGCATGTTGAAATTAATTACACATTAACTAAAATCAAAGTTTTAAATAAACATTTTTTCTATAAAAAGAGACACAGTCCTTTTTGATAAATATTACTTAAATTTCATTAAAAGGTAATTAAGATTAAATACTCCTAACAAAATTAGAGACCAAGTCCTGTAACTTGACATTGACGACTGGATACATAAATACCCCAAATATACTGTCCATGTTAACGCCGAGTTGAGTCGGACGATCCATCCTCCTTTGATTCGGTTATGGTGATGAACCCGACGACCCAGACTCCATATTCCTCTTCAGTTGCAGACGGGTAGCGTTTCCTTCCTTCGCTCTTAGTGTTGTAGAACCGCTCTGTTTTGTAATTCCGTGGATCACCCTTTATATACCGTCAATCAGGCACGAATATAATAAAGAAGGGGGAGTGATAAATTCAGAAATATAGACGGGAATAAGGAAGAATGAAGCAGGGAGATAGGAGTAAAACAAAAGAAGATCATGAGGTTCTTCGGCTGACCGCCAGAGTCGCTAGGTGAGCAGTAGGGCACTGCTTCGATCTTTTGAGTACAGACTCCTCTTCACAGACCCGGCTAAGTTATGATGTGTATGTGTGTGTGTGTGTCCATGATTGAACCGTTCTGTTCTTCAAATGTGGAATTATGATATCTGTAGACATCTTGCTGAGGTGAGTTGCCACTAAAGCATCTTATATTTAAACGTATCTGTATTAATTATATTATTTAGCATCCACTATTATTTTCATGAGGATTTGTGATATAAATGTATTTTTCGTGTAGACCGCATGGCAGGCGTGTATAAGTCTATCCAGCTTCATCCAACGAGAAAAGCAAAGCATTAAAGTATATTATTCATGAATAATATTAAACCTCTTCTTTGATATTTAGTAAAGTAATTGTCCAAAGGCAATATTTTTGACCAACCACGTGTTCGAACGTAGGCCAATACGTATATTTAGTAGACTGGATCAAGTTCGAGAATATAAACTTTGCGGTAGTTTAAATTAAATAAGTTACGATAGTTCCTTTTCTTGCGTAAATTATTATAAATATTAATTATTTATTTTTAGCTGTTCAATCTAACTGATTGACATGCTACATATTTATTCGGTTAAATATTTTGAAATATGATGAAATAATCATAAAATTATTTATTATATATACAAAAAAACTACAAGCATTTTTTCTTATCCAAGTAAGTACGATGCCTATATTAAAAGGTATTAATTTATGCAAAATGAAGAATAAGTTCTTTTATTGATGTTTAGTATATGAGTTTGGATTGGTGAAAACGAGATTATTAAAAGCAATTAAATAGTGTGAGAAAACTTAATTTGACGTTATTTTAAGTAAAATATGTAATCAAAAAACTTTACATTTACAACAAAACAGTGGTCTTTTACAAGTGTTGGCCACCCAAAAACTAAACTTATGATTTTAGAAACGTAACTCAAGGTGACCCGCCACACTGTTGAAAAAATAATAATTGTTTAATCGTTTTTGCTCTATTTGTGCTCATATGTGCCCGAACATGAACATTTGTGCTGTGAAAATGGCCAATTTAGAAAATATTTAATGTGGGGTGCCAACTTGAGCTCAAGCTAGCCCGCCACATATTGAAAAACACATAACAAAATTTATTCAAGTCAATCCATTGTGCTCCATTTGTGCTCACATGTGCCCGAAAATGAATATTTGTGCTTTAAAATTAGAAAATCTAGAAAACAATGTGGCGGGTTAACTTGAGTCTTCCCTATACTATAACCTGTAGAAAAATTGAGTTCAAGTTGACCTGCCACATTTTTAAATATCAATGTTACAAAATTCTGTTTTCACCATTCGTTTAAGCTTCGTTTGTGCTCATATGTGCCCGAAAATGAGTATTTGTGCTTTAAAATTAAGCATGCTATATAACATTTAATGTGGCGGGATAGGTTGAGCCTTCCCTATACCATAGCATGTAGAAAAATTGAGTTCAAGCTGACCCGCCACATTTTTTAATATCAATGTAACATAATTCTGTTTCACCACTCGTTTTTATTTCGTTTGTGCTCATATGTGCCTAAACATAAACGTTAGCGCTGTGAAACTAGGCCTTTTATATAACATTTATTGAAGGCAATCCCACTAGACCTCAATCTAGTGTTCCGAGTGTTTCGTCACCTACCTTTGTGCCCGCGCGCAGCGCTGTTAGCCTGTTCCCCCTCCCTCTTTCTGCCATGCGTGGCTAGCTGCGAACGACCTCCCCGCGCCTCGCTCGTCGAGGTTGCAAGGCTCGCTCTTCGAGAGCGCAGAGTGGTTTCCTGACTCCGGTCAACACGGGTCAGTGGTTCATGAGCGGTTGGCTCTCAGTTCCGGTAGTGGGCAGAACTGATCGGGGATAGAGACACCGTCATGCGCGGGATTGGAGATGGGGGGTTTCGCTTTCGAGATACAGTTGTGTAACCGGACCAACCAAGAGGGGAACGCAACCAAAGACACTAATAAAGACTTGGGTTAAAACATCAACCGGACAACTTTCTTCGTACAACCCTATACTAGAACTTGTATCGCACCCCAACTCCGGTGCGCGGACCCCTAGCCGCGACACCGGTGACCACGGGGGCAGACACATGGTCTCCCACAACATTGTATGGGTCCACGAGAGGTTTGGGCACACTAGCCCGCCACATATTGAAAACAAAACATAACATTCTGTTTTAGCGATTATTTTGTGCTTTGTTTGTGCTTATATGTGTCCAAAAATGAATATGTGTGCTCTAAAATTTGAAAATCTAGATAACATTAATGTGCGTGTAACTTGAGCTTCCCTATACCATAACCTGTAGAAAAATTGAGTTCAAGCTGGCCCGCCACATTTTTTAAAATCAATCTAACTAAAATCTGTTTTCACCAATCGTTTTAGCTTTGTTTGTGTCCATATGAGCCGAAAATGAAATTTGATCTCTAAATTAGGCTGCTATAAACATTTAATGTGGCGGGCTAGTGAGCTCCTATACCTAACATTAGAAAAATTGTGTTCAAGCTGGCCCGCCACATTTAAAAAATTAAAATTCAGTTCAACCATTCAATTGTGCTTTGTTTGTGCACATATGTGTCCCAAAATGAATATTTGTTCTCTAAAATTAGAAAATCTAAAGACAATTAATGTGCGGGCTAACTTGAGTATTCCCTATACCATAAACTGTAGATAAATTGATTCATGCTGGCCCGCACATTTTAAAATATAATGGAACAAATTCTGTTTTCACCATTCGTTTAAGCTTCGTTTGTGCTCATATGTGCACGAAAATGAGTATTTGTGCTCTAAAACTAGGCATGCTATATAACATTTAATGTGTGGGGGTAAAATTGAGACTTCCCTATACAATAACATTTAGAAAAGTTGTGTTCAACCTGGCCTGCCACATTTTGAGATATAAATGTAACACACTTCTGTTTTCACCATTCATAAATAAGAGGATTATATTAGTAGGCTAAATAATAGAAACATTACTGTCTTCAAGAGTAAATCACAGTACAAAACATTGTTTTCTGTATTAGTAGCCCAAGTACCCAAATGAAGACAACCGTAAAGGTAAGAATAATTTTTATTCACACAAATACCTAACGTACAGAGTATTTAAATTAAGATCAGAGCTACAACAAAGAGCAAAACCGTGGCATGACACTTGCAAACCGATGCACAACGTTAACCGTGAACATTTATAAAACTTTATATAATATCTGTAACAATGCCCCTTAAAAAATAAAGGATTTGTTCTTTTTTCTAACAGAAAGATATGTAATACAATGGCACAATGACCCCTTAAACTTAAAACTGTTAAGTGCTAATTACTATCGATAGATAGGCATCTCAATGGCAAAATGTCACCTTAAACTTAAAAGCATTACGTGATAATAATACTAAAAATAGATATGCATGTCATTGGCACAATGCCCCCTTAAATTTAAAAGTTAACTGACAATAACCACCTTGGCATTTAACATATTTTACCGTGAAGTGCATACCAACAACAACTACCCATTGAGAAAACACCATAGCTGTTTATAACCCAAGTGTGTCATCATTTGTAACCTTCCAATAAATGGGGTAAGACATTCTCACTATAACTTAAAACATGCCCATAAAAGGTAATACATTCACGAAGAGGAAAGAAATAGGAACATTCTATTTTTTTTAATCCATTACTTGAAAAACCTTAAAATTGGAATCAATAAAATAGTTTATAGATTATCTTTTTTTTAAAATGTGTTAAAATCCTTTCACTTTCATTCTTACTGTACTAAGTTAAATTAGCTATGTTCTAAAAAAAACAAAGTACTATCTTATTTATGTTTTGAAATGGAGGGCTTTAATCGGGTATTATTTAACGCTTACGTCTTTATGTTTTGAAATGCAAGTTGGGTATTACTATTGTGATGAATTTAATATATAATAATGACAAATTTAACAGCATAGAACTAAAACCTATTTAGAATAATATTATGCATAATTATCCAAAACGGTAATGAAGCGCCGTACTAAATCAAGAATCGCATAAATCATCGTGCTAATAAAACTAGCACAAAACCTCGTGTCAATAAGACTCAGACAAAAAATAAATCTCATGTCAATAAAACTTGCACAAAACCCTGAACTAAGCGCAACAGTGACTTTAGAAAAGAGAAACAATAAAGAAAATACCTTTAACCATAAAATTCATGTTAATGATGTTTGTATGTGTACAGGGGGGGGACATGTATATATATATATATCTTTGCTGAGAGTTCCTTAGAAGGTAATTACATCAACTTTCTCCTATAGTGTCTGAAACTGGATAAAACCCAATAAATAATTCTCGAACTTTAACATCAGAAGGTGTCAATATTTACAACTTTTACTGCAAATGTTATCTGTTCAGTGTGATTGGCATCTTGCCTGCAGTCGAAAATCACAGAAAAATAGTAATTTTAGTAACACATCTTGAAGTTAATTAATTGGCCAGAAAATGTGCCTTGAAAATATTTATGTAGTGTACTCTGTAGTAAAAGTGAAGTCGATCCCATAGTTGGAGATAAAAATATTTTGGATTGATCTCGCCAAATGTCTGGATATCCAGGTAAAAATAAACTGAACTTTTATTAGTGCACTGCTCAGATGTCTTGGAGATCTCACACATGATTTTCATCACAGTTTGAGTGTCATTGACCCTTGTAGAAGATTTAGTCATATTATTTATCTTTAATTTCACCACACGAACACTTTTTGAATTCGATCAGGCCACCGTACGTCCGAGAGAAACATGTTATTCCCTTAAAAATATTACCCAACAATCCTAGTGCTGCTCTTTCAAAATCCGAGCAAAACACCATTATACTCGAAACATTATTAGTTCTGTTTTGTGGTTACAAATTAGGGGATAGATGCTTCCAAAAGGTAATTCAAAATCGTTTTAGTAAGATTCTTTTATTACCAAATAGCAATAAACTAGTTAAAATAGCTGTTTTTCAATCCCTTTAATTAGGAGAATTTGGGGGTTCCTGTTGGCCTCAATAGATTGAAGAACAATATGATTACGTGCACGGAAATTTATATTACTGGATAGACATATGTAGCCTGAAGTTTGAATACTAATGTGTAAGAAAGAAAGGAAAGTTTGGGGTATTTATTTTTCTCTCACACACATAAAGGGAAACGTGGTATTTTGACATCGTTCACTAATTTTACTATAAACTTCAATGTGTGGTTCATTAAATGTGCTACAGAAGGCTTTAAGATCAAAACATAGTTGATGTAGGCTAATCTATACGATTAGATTTGAAGGAGGTTCATTTGGCAGGATTAATTTTTTACCAGAATCCTTACCTATAGTAGTATTTATGTAGAATAAAATGCCGCCCAGAAGGGGATTTTTAATATTTATAAAGGACGATTGTCCAACCAATATACTAATAAATAATTGAATACGAAATTGGTACAAAATCAAGCCACCATGTCCGTATAATATCGCAAGAGAATAAGGACTGGCAATCCCGTGTCTTCATAAGTTCATATGTTTGGTCCTTGATATCAAGTCGTGAAACTGTCTTGCAAGGTAAATAACTTTTTATCTTTGCTACTCAAGAAGAGGAAGAAACCAAATAATTTGTGTACATCCGATGTTATCTTCACTTAAGGACAGTGGTTTATATTATACATTATTTGACGACCTGTGCGCTGACGAAAATAAATTCTTCAATTATGTGTGGATGTTAAGAGCATCTTTCCATGAACTGCTAGGCTACATAGAGGAAGACATAACAGGAACCGACACCCGATTTGGGAAATGCATTTTTATATAATCACAGATTACAAAAATTAGAAAGATTAGAAAAACAAACAAGCAAAACAATGATAAAAACAAAAACAAAATGCTTACTAAAACAACAACAACAACAAAATGTTAAAACAAAACAAAAGAATTACGGCTACCGATCAGAGGCAGACACTAGTCACACTACAGTGAGAGGAGAGTCTGTGAAGCTTTCTGGTTTGGTGGTGGTGTTATCTGCGAGATTACTGTATTAAAAAAGTATTAGGTTTAAAATAATTAATAATAATTTATTTTATAATGTGCTTTTAAGAAATGGTTGTGAATTCTATTTTATTATTGTATTATAAAATGTGAAGAGTCCTCAAGTCAATTTCATTCAATTGATTTTCTAGAATAAACAGCTACATTTGCCCGTGAAATGAAAAGTTTCATCCGAATTACCGGGTCTGTTTAAAGCTAGTGGTCCACTGGCTGCTTTTTCGTCTGAATTATGTTTGTCAGAAGTTGGACGAATAGCTGCGAATGATCCAGTATCATTGAATGATATTGAAGGTCGTCCACGGTACCCGATTAATTTGTGCGTCTTCGGACGAAAACATCTGAAGTGCGAACTATCTCATCTCGTTAGGATTCTTTTCAGTTATTCTGATGAATTGTATTGCATTCTGCAGGGTTCAGAATGTATTCCACATGGATCCTTACAAACGAATAGTTTTGACATGAGGGAATTTTCACTCGTAGCAGTATTCTTGAGGTAATATACTGTGTACTAAAAAAAGTATTTATTTGCACAAATCTCTTGAGCAAATTTTTTTAAATTTATCTCTAATAACATTTGTAGAACTGGTACATTGTTTTCACCTAGTGTAGCAAATCTAGTGTTTTTTGGAAAGTAGATGAGGCTACTTGCTCTTCGCATTTTTATTTTATTTATCAATTGTTATGCATCATGCACATACATTTAACACTTTTCTTGGCACAGTTTGGCTTTATTTCAATTGCTTTTTTACAGGAGTCTCAATTTGCTATTAATAATGCCAAACGAATATACAACAACTTGTCTGCGTATAAACCTAACGGGTAGTAAGACGCGGTTCTAATAATAATAAAAAACAAATTGTCGTACTCGAGACATGCACCCATTGAAAATGGTTTCTTTTGATCCAAGTATGATACTGATCACTGGAAAAGGAAGTAAGATTTGAGTGGATATGATTCCTCTCACTAAATAACATTAGGTACTGAAATATTTGTTCCTGGAAGAGAGTTATGTCGTCAAACACCAAATGGTCATGTTTCAAGATTTTTGTACCGATTTGAATGAACAAGTCTTCCAACATTAGTGTCTAAAATTATAAATGAATATCCTAATATCTTGAACGAGATGACTGTTACCAAGTTCCTACAAAATTAATTTATTTTAGACTTAAATCTACATACTTGGTACTTATCAGTCTTAATATAAAAATAAATAGCCTAAATAGGTTTAGATGGGAATGGGAAATGAGTTAAAGATAAATAATCATGTTATAAAGTAATTTTGTTATTATGAATAAAATTATATATATTATTGTATATTATATATCGGAACTCAGAATCACACTGAAACTTTTTATGGTGGAATTATTTCAATAAAATGGGAAAGTGATATTAGTGTTGGGCTAGTGAATTTTATAATATATTCAAAAGTATCTTTATTAATTTGATTCGATTGTTTCCAGAAATAAAATCGTGGGTGACTGATTCGCATCTGATATATTTGTTTCCAGTGGACAAACCACAGATGCCAAACCTGACATGTTTGTTTCTTCCGATTTCTAACGAATTAATTCTTATAAAAAACACAGCCATTGAATGACTATGTTCACGCTCTGCAGTTCGATGGAAACTGTTTCTGACCATGAACTCGATTGCAAGTTAGTAGAAATGCTCACATCTGACCCAATGTATTTTAGTTTCTCAAGTTTCCTATTATAAAGGCAGCATAAATTGATCTGTGAGCTACAAGTTTTTGCTTTGTATTTTAATAGACTTATACGTAGACATAAGTTAATCTGTAGATAGTACTATGAGATATATCCGATCGTGCTCATGTGTAAGTTAAAATTGTTGAGTATATTTAATATAATTGTGAATGAATAGTTTGTAAAATATAATCCTTTATTATAGCAGGGCAAATCTGATACTAACTCACCACTGGATTTGTTCCACTTTTGCTACAATCACTCTATTTGTATTTACTCCTAACCTAAAGCCTCGTCTACAGACTTTGAATTTGTAAGCTGTGAAATACTCTGTAAGAGATCGACTCAACACTCACGGATGGAACTGTGTACAGAATCCTTTCCTTAATTCTTTAGTTCAAATTACTCCATAGAATTTAATTCAAATTTAACTTTGTAAAAACTACAAATTACAGCAAATTAAGCGTGCATGCGCATATAAATGAAAGCACCAATGTCACTAGTATAACAATTACACTAACTAGCTCATGTTTTAAATATAACTTTCAAATATATCTTAGACATTTTGTCAAAATATTGTATGGCGCTATTTTTGTTAGTAATGGTTTCAGCAGGGGTAATGTCAGCTTGCATTTAGCTCTAGAAAATTTCCTTTCAAAGAGTTAAATTCATCTCAATCAACAAAAACTTCATATTATTTTTATTACAAAAAACAAAGCATTTTATAGTTGATTGTTATACCATTAAGTCTCGCCGAGAGGAAAATCATGTTTGAACGGTTTGTATCCTTAATCACATGGCAGTTTCAACTAATTACAAAGGCAGAGTCTACAAACTCGTCGTGCACATACACACATTTACTTTTCAGGGTTTGGTAGTCCTCTGTATCGACTATAAGTTGTTCCAGTTTTAAATTGCAGAATAGGCTCTGAAGTACACCTAACCAGCATGTCATGTGATTAGCACATTGAACATTCTGGCTATTAATCTCAGTTTTTTAAGACTGTAGCCACTAATTTTACATTCAAGCAGCTCAGTTCTCATTATGAGGCTTTGTTACATGTTTCATTCCAAGCACTTGGGATTGAACTCGGGTCCTATGGGTCTGTAACCAAGAACTCTTGATCACTAGACTATAGAGTCGGTCGTAGATGAGTTATAGTAATTTTAATGTTTGTAGAACCTTTCACAGAGTTCCCATAGCAACATAAGAGTGTGGATTTATATGGTAAGATAATGAGAGGGAATAGGGGATGATTGGGGAGAAAAATAAACAAATGATCAGTCAAGAATGTAAAAGATAGCACTACCGTAAAGTGGGTCTATTTTGACACAATATTTAGTTTTTTTATGCAAAACCCCAGGCATTGTTATAATTTAACAATTTTCGTATTACTTGTACATGGTTCTAATATACACAAGATGTGCATGTTGTTTTTTTTTTAGCTCATTTCATAAAATCATATATGTAAGTGTATATTCTGGAAGCTAATGAAATTCTGCATCTAACAATGTTAAATATAAGGCAATCCGTGCTAATTGTCACATTTTAAATCTTTACTACTTCCACGTGTCAAAATTATACTACTGTTTAAAGCAGCCCTACTTTAGGGTACTTTGATTATTTTTTCAAAAATATTCTCATATAGAATATAGCTCTAGTAGGAGGTAACATAATATTCATTCATCTGCTTTGGTGGGCGGATGGTGTAAGACCTCACTTTTGTGGTGGACTAGACTGCCGACAACAGGGAAATCGGAGGTTTAAATATCTTGAGAGTGTTTTTTCTAAATTGATTGTACACTTTGTCTCCATGCAAATTCGGGTGCACTTCCACATCCTAACTCTTTAGCTTAATTAACACAAATAATCTGAACATAAGAGTACAACAGGGTGTTAAAAACCATATTTAGTACAGTACATTATAATTATAACATAAAGGAAAGAAGCTAAATAAATTAATATTTACAATGATAATTAGTAGGGCTAGGATTTTGGTGACCTAAAAATTGATATAAATGCCCTATTAAAATCCATTTATGACCCAAAAAGTTTAAAAATGCTTTCTAAAACTAAAAAAATAACATTTTTTCCCCCTGCTAAAAACAAGCCTTATAAGAGAGGGGAAAACCTTAAAATTTAATTCAATATTCCATTTCTGTGCCAAACTGCAAGTTTTTATTTTGTATACATAAGATATTCCATATAAAATAAAACAAGGAAATGACATAAAAATTCAACTTATATTTTCTGACACTTTAGTTTGACATGGTAAATATAGAGTTTTTATTTCAACAGTCCATAATTGCAATGCACAGCAAAAACAATTTGCAGATTTTCAAAAGAAATGATTTTCTATTATCAGCTAACAAAGCTTTAAACGCAGAAAATCTCTTTTCCACTTTTACTGACACCACAGGAGCATTACTTGAAATAAACTACGTCACTATGTTCAAAATCTGGTGAAATTCCACCAAAGGAAAAGTTTTTCTCTGATAGCACATCTGCAATTAAGCACAGGGATTAATATCCTTCTTTAAAAAAAAAAATTGCTCAATTTTCTTTTGCATGGCTTTCCCACTTTTCCAGTCAAAATATTTAGGTAATTCTCAACTTTCTCTATCAAATCTATTTGATCCACTAATAGCAATGCTGACTTATTCAAGGAAGTAATGATACTAGGCAGAAATCCAAAATTTGAATTTAGGAAGGAAAACTTATGTGCAATTTCAAGATCAAAAAGAAGTTCCTGCACAACTTTAATTGAGGCCGCTGATTGTTGTCAAATGAGTCAATGATATTTTTCACAACTTGGAAGTTCTCAGAGTAATAGTTGCATACTTAAATTCAAGTCCCCCATCTGGTTAAATCTGAAGCCGTGGGCAAAGGAACATTTGGGGCCAACGATTTGAATGATGCAACTCGAGATGGTGCCTCCAGAAAAACTTTGTTCACACACCCAATCAGCTGGTCAACTTGGATGAATTGCCCTCGTATCTCTTCAGCAACTCTATGACATATTCTGAAAATTGAAAAATGACACCTGGACACGGGAATCGAACCCGGGACCTTTGGCTTAATACGCCAATGCTCTTACCACTGAGCTATCCAGGATTCTTCCTGTGCCCATGGTCATTCTTCACTCATATTTATGGCAGAGTCTATGATGGGCGTGCAGAAGTCTTCAGCTTATAAACATATGATTATATGGGATCACAAGCCATCAGACAACGCAGCCACCTGCGACTCAGTAGTTGGCATTATGCTGCTTCAGCTATCTGATTCATTAATATATATATATATATGCAATCCCGTACAATTATCATATAATTGTCAATTGGCTGCATAATTCCAACTACCGAGTCACAGGTGGATGCGTTGTCTGATGGCTTGTGATCCCATATAATCACATGTTTATAAGCTGAATACTTCTGCACACCCATCATAGACTCTGCCTTAAAATATGAGTGAAGAATGACCATTGGCACAGGACGAATCCTGGATAGCTCAGTGGTAAGAGCATTGGCGTACTAAGCCGAAGGTCCCGGGTTCGATTCCCGTGTCCAGGTGTCATTTTTCAATTTTCAGAATATGATATCTAAGTGGTGTTAAGCCTCACTAAAATGTTAGATGATAGCTTCAGCTATCTGATTCATTAATATATATAACTCTATGACAGTCATGTGCTAGACATGTTAAGTTCACCATTTTTTAGTACAGCGCTTTAAGGGCATTAGCGGCCTTTATCTTGTAAGGTGCAGCATCAGTCATGAAGAGCAGGGCATTGTCATGTTGGATGCCATCGGGCAATATTAAGCTCAAGTACCTAGCAAAGAGTTCACTTATTGTAGAAAATTTTTATTTTTTCTAAATGTTCACAATTAACGAGAAAGATTTCACCAGGCCCATCTTCTTCCAACGAACCTACCACTACGTTAGCTACATATTGTCCAAGAGAGTCAGTTATCTCATCCATAAACACCCATATTTTCTTTCTTGCTTCTTTTTGCCTTATATTCTTCATGGTGTTTTCATAGCAACATCTGACATAATTTTTTCTTAATGTGGAGGAGTCAGGCAAATACTTCCCAGTGTTCATTTCTAAAAAGTTGCATAGTTTCCGATTGTTAACTTTGCTCAAGGGAATATTAGCACAAATGAAGAATTTACACAATTCTTCGTAAATTGCAGAACTTTTTGAAGACTTGCTGGTTTGGCCAAGGAGCATTTGCTGTAGTTTTTTCTCATCCTGGAATCACTGAAGACATTTTTTGTCTTTTTCTCTTTTGACGTGCAGATGCACAGTAAATTTCTTTTTCACGGCAACTCTCATGTCACAGAGTTTGCAATATAGTATCTGTTCATTGGTATAGAATACTTTTTCGCTATATTCAGCAAAGAAAAGTTTGAATTCATCTGAGGCACTTTCTTTCAATTTAGGCATGTTGAATGTTGAAATTCAGATAAACAACACGTGCAAATTCCGAAAAATGTAGAGAAACAATGAGCTACCGTTATCTGCAAAACTTACTCAGACTAGTTTAGAAGAGTTCATTTACAGCCCCACTTAGCTAGAGAGGAGGGTAAAGAATAGCTATCCAGCTATCACCGGCTTGAAGGAAGTGACAGGAGATGAGTAGAAGTAGTCTAACCACCAATTTGGCACCACTGTTTGCTATGACGTGTGCCGAGGTATTTTAAACATGGGCACTGACCCAAAAAAGAGACATTAATATTAATAACATTCTACTATTTTGTTGGTATTATTTTATAAGGTATATATAAAGTGACAGTTGAATATAGCTTGAATTGACTTATGAAAATTTTTTTAGTAAATTTTCCAACTAATAAAAGCTTCTATCAGAATTTGATTGTATATCACTTCACGAGAAATAAGGGAATAGTTCCTCTTTACTTTGTTTGGTAAATGTATGATTAGCCAAAAAATCTCCAAATAGTAGCACAATGTAATTAAAATATTGTGGGAATAGGTCACATACTGTACTTGTATTGTTGAAAATACATTTTATAATACTAAAGTTACCCCTTCAACTTCAACTCCCTCATACAAGCTCTAAAGTATATATAATATACAACCATCTTTTGTTTTTAGACATTTTCTTATTATCATTATGGTATGATATTAACACACAATAGCAACTTTATTTCTAAATTATGACTGCTCCAAAATATCTGCGGAGCATAGTTTGTTTCGGACTCTGTTCCAATGATAACTATGTCAAGCGTTGATAAACCCTTATAATACATAACTTTATTTATGCTTCCATCCATCACACAACATAGTAATTCCAAAGCCTTTACCGAAAGAAAATGACGAATATGGATAAACAAATAACCATACATTTAATTGTTGGAACTTTCCAAACATACCCTTGACAAGAAGTAACAGCGCCTTTCGTCTTTCAGGAGCAGGCTGTGAATGTGATGTAAGAGGAGCTTTGACAAAATAGCATGTTGTAATTTAACAAGTGGAGGTAATTGGAATAAGTTTGTGAGGAGGCATGTTATTTTTCCCAAGTAGAAACAAGATTAGGAAATAATGGGGGTACAAGGAGTATGTTAGATAGTAGAAGAAGCAAGACTGAGATGGCATGGGCATGTAATGAGGATGTTTGAGTACATGAGATAGTAGAGGAAGCAAGACTGAGATGGTATGGTCATGTAATGAGGGTGTTGGAGTTCATGAGATAGTGAAGGAAACAAGACTGTGATGGTATGGGCATGTAATGGGGATGTTTGAGTACATGGGATAGTAGAGGAAGGATGGGTGAGATGGTATGGACATGTAATGAGGATGTTGGAGTACAGGAGATAGTAGGAGAAGCAAGTCTGAGATGGTGTGGGCATGTAATGAAAATATTGGAGTACATGAGATAGTAGAGAAAGCAAGACTGAGAGTTGTATGGGCCTGTAATGAGAATATTGGAGTACATGAGATACTAGAGAAAGCAAGATTTAGATGGATTGAACATTGAATGAGGTTGGAAAAATAGAAGAGGGCAAAGAATGTGATTGATTCGAAGTAAGTAGCAAAAAGACTATAAGAGAGACTACAAATTAGATGGGAGGAGCAGAAAACAGGAAATGTGCAACTGATAGATCAAGAATGGAAAAGGAGGAAGGATAGAGAAAGATCGAATTATTTTACTAAACTGATCTGGCCACAGGCTGTAAACAATTTATGATGATTATGAATTTCATTTAACCCATCCCTACATAGCAATGTCAAATACCTTAGCTCAGTTAGTAGCATGTGTGCCGACTGAGTTTAATTTATTAAGTTCGATTTCTTGTATGGCCAAATAATTTATCATTGGTGAAATGTGGGTTTACCCTTCACATTGATGAATTAATAATGGCCGGGGGCTGGATGTTGTGTCTGTTATGGATTTAAGTTAGTTTATAAGGCATGTGCCGATCTAGTTAGTCGGTTCAGAAAGTGTACATACTTGTGGGAAAAAAAACATAATGCAAAATAATAAATATTTTTTATAAATCAAGAATATATTTGTTGCCTATTTTATTATGAGATTAACTGGTAAAAGATATTTTTACTTAATGTGTTCTTTTAATTTGTTGTTTCCATTGTAGGCCACTGAAGGCAAATTAACTTTTATCTTTTGAAGATGGATAATAATGATAAGAACTCTCCACTAACCACAAATACAGAGCAAGAATGGAACTCACATATCGCTCTCGATCACAAAGTGGAATTGAAAATGGAGGTAACTTTAAGCTGTGACAAATGCCGGAATCACGATCATCTTAACATTCACTTAATATTCACATAACTTAACCAGTTATTCTTATGCTTTTAAATGGAAGGCATCATAATGCATTTAATTTAATGGACGTTAATGTTCACTTTACTTAAGAGTTGTTCAAGGAAGAACTTTCACGTTACTTGAATATTAACGGGAAAGGGTACTTACTACATTTTGTATCTAGCCATGTCAACAGGGTTTTTACTACTTCATTTGTTTGTTTATTTAATTTATATGACCTCTTTGGTATATGTTTTTCGTGTTTTGCCAACTCTAAAATGTTGTATCCTTTTATTAAACTCTCTTATGTATAACCAAGTATTCAATAAGATTCTATTGCAAGAACTTAGAGCCTAACCATTGCTAAATGCCTTTCCTTAATTTTAGTACGTTTCAAACTGTTCAAATTCAATTTCTGTGTTTTGCTCGAGATACATTAAATCACATGAATCCTGATCACACATTAATTTTTCTTATTCATGTGTAGCATCCAAAAGGGGCAGATGCCAACAAAACACATAGAATAATATAAAAACAAAAAATGGGGGGGGGGGGGGGTGTTTAACCCAGAGCGAGTGCCGAGGAGTTCTAGGTTGCAAATGTTTAACACAAAACATTACAGTCCCACAACTCGCAACCCTTGAACCAGTTGTGGATATTATAAATGTAACCCTCTACCTCAACCAGACAGCATGAGACTGCAGCCTTCCTAAAGTTCATACTAAATCAAAATATTTGATGGCTTTCCTTGGGAATGATGGGGCATATATCAGAAAGATACAAAACAAGTCAAGTAAGGTCGATATTTATTAGCAACGCTCAATAGTTGCGTAACAGTTTGATTCAGAGTATACAATATAATATAGGTAAACAACATTATGACTCGAAACCTATAAAAATATTCCATAGAAAAGTTAACATTTGTTTTCTTAACGTGCGTATAGTGTACGCGAGACTAATAAGAGACTTTATAAACATAGTCACATGGTATTACATCAAAATGTAACTCAATGAAGTTAACCATAACTCTATCTTAAAGAGGCGCCCTTCTAGTAACACTAAATTATTAAATATTTTATATTTTTAATATCAAATATTTGTTTCCTATTTTCAATATCAAAAGTTCGCTCAGAATAAAAGGAGCTTAGCAAATACACTAAATTATTACATATTTTATATTTTTAATATCAAATATTTGTTTCCTATTTTCAATATCAAAAGTTCGCTCAGAATAAAAGGAGCTTAGCAAATACACTAAATTATTACATATTTTATATTTTTAATATCAAATATTTGTTTCCTATTTTTAGTATTAAATATTCGCTCTGAATAAAAAGAGCTTAGCAAATGACAACAAACAATCTTAACTCAGCAATGAAAAGGTATCCCTCAAGGATTAGTGTTGAGGTTAATTGTCGCTCAACTATTAATTTATTCATTGTTTTGTTGGTAGACATGTAACGCGAAAATTTATCTTTTGTTTTGCATTGTTATTAATTATAAGAACAACTTGAATTCTTTATTGTTATCCTTTTAAGTTCAAGTAAAATATCAGACACAACATAGAGAGACAAGAATTAAATGACGTGTCGAATATTTGTTATTTACCGGCATAGACAAACAAAAGTTATTAATTTGTTCAATAAACTTTGTAAAATCAACAACCTGTGTCTTTGCTGTCCCAAAAGTCAATAATTAGCGTATTACAATACGATAAATATTTAAAAATAACAAAAAGTTAACCATTGCGCATGTTATAATTCTAATATCAGATAGCAATCCATAATAATTAACGACAAGAGCAAGAAAATGGTTTCCGTGAAAGTTATTAAATATTCCTAAATACATTATGACCATAACCATCGGAACTATTGTAATATAAATGACATTACTATTGGTAAAGCGCCATGACCTCGTTATAAAAATAATAATAAGGAAACGTTCCTAACCATAAGATATAAGGTTAGATATAATTTAAATATATGGCCGAAAAATTAATTTTGAAAAGTATCATAGTATATAAAAAATGATTTTATAATCCAAGACAGAATTTTGATCTTACATTTTAGTCGCAGAAAGCCGGAGCTTATGTTACCCCTGCTATGACACAGGCCCAATTGTGTCGTTATCGATACAGAGAACAGAATATATACAAAACTCAGTAGAAGGAGAAAGGAGAAGGGGTGGGATGCATTCTGGACTTAATGGAACATTATGCAAGCAATGTTGAGCTTCGTGAACCTTCTCGTGACGGAAACTCGTTACTGCGCATGTGCAGCCAGCCCAGGGCGTCGGCTGAACTTGTCAGTCATTACACGCTCTTAGTGTCTTGTTCTCCCAGGTCAGTGAAAGTTCATCAGGAGGTTTTGAGCCGTTGTTCCCCGCAGGCCCAGTCGACAGGCGAATGCAGGAAGTCTCTTCTATTTGTTTTGTTTTAGCGTCTCCCATATAACGTCCAATGCTACACATGAATTGAATGTTGACTGAAAGTTCACCAAGTGAATGTTATGTTACATGAACTTTTAAATTTGTTATCTCTACATTAAGTATTTTAATAACACTAATGAGGTGGAAAGGTGAAATTTTGATGGAAGGTATTCTCATATTTTTGGGGACGTTAACAGTTAAGGAAACAGTACCCCCAAATTCATCCCCACAGTGATTTTAGCTCCAATATTTTGATTGGTGAAGCTTCATAATTGTCGAAGCCAGAATATTTTTTAAAAGCAAAGCTTAAGCTGATTTTTCTTTCGAAACCAAGCCGAAGTTTTGAAGATTTGAACACCCATATAAAAAGGTTAAATACCCTGATAGGTAGTAAGACCCAGTTTTATGAAACCTAGTGAGCATTATGTATTTAAAGGAGGTTATATTTTGGCCTATTATAAGAGGTAGTGATGTCAATCACAAGAGGTTGGTAAGTTAGAAAAGATCTCTTCGGTCATCATCCAAGGTCTCTTTCTCTAAATCTCGAGGTGAAAGATATCTCATATTTGAACCTTGAACAGTTTGAAATATGCATAAAGGCAATGTAATAAGGTGTAAATATGATAACATATACTTTTATATTGTTAATTTAATTAATCACGGGGAAATTATTGCTATTTCTGATCTCTAAGGTTTCAATATTTCAACAGTTTAAAACCAATATCTATTGTTCTTTAGATTGATAACGATCATCAAATCAAGTTGGAGCCAAGTTTTGCAAGCGAAAAGGAAATTGATGTAAGTAATTGTAATGGCCAAGTGCATGCACATGTGTGTTTTCTATTTAATTGAACAGGCTGGAAAAGAATCTAAATATTTTATTAGCTTTAATATAGTAGTATAGTCTGACATATAATACAAAGTTAAAATTTTTGAAGTGAAATACACACATACATGAAATATAAAAATCCTCGAATAAATTAAGAGTTAGAAACTTCAAAAATCTAACACAGTTTTATTAGGTCCTCTGAGTGCTAGTCTTGATGTGCGGGTACTCTTTAAAAAATATATTTCAGAAATACAACACATATTCTTACAACAACTAACACTGACCAGCTGAATTACCATCACAGTTATAAGTGAGGTCTACTGTTCACAGAAATTCTAGCTATTAACATAATATTTCATTATACAGATTGATGCCAACCCACATGAAGACTCAAAGGAATGTATTAACAATAAACTACAAAATAATTATCTTACCATCATCAATTTTCTACCCATTAATGAAAAAAGCTCAAAAGTTTGTACTAATGAAAATAAACAAAATATTGAACTTCAACTATCCTCATCTACCAGTTTTCCACCTATCAAAGAAGAAATTAAGGTAGATATGGTAAATAGTTTTTATCTTGGTTAAATTTTATTTGGTATTATTCCCCCATTATTATTGCTTTTCCCCGGAACTGATTTAAATATAAATATTGCAGTAAAATAAATTTAAAAATATCTCTTATTTCTTACTTTATTTGGTAGTCCTGCTGCTATAAGGAGTCGCTCTCACAATAAACTGAGCTGCTGACAACGAATATATCTGTGTTTGAATACCAATCAGATGTAATGAGGGTGGTTCTTCCCAAATGTTTTTTCCACTCCCTCTCCATTAACTGTGGGTATAATTCCTCCAAATTCAACATTCCTCATCTTTAACTAATTAGCTTAATAAGTACATAGTCAACCCACCTCGATAGAGTAGTTGGCTGACGCTCAAGTTTCATGTTGAGCTTGACTGCCGATTTGGGGAGATCGAGGTTCAAATTTCTTTTGGGCGGACTGGGGATGGTTTTCCCTAAATGGCTTTTCACTCTCCCTCCATGAAAATGTGGGTTCACTTCCTCTAAATGCACCATCTTCACAATTCTTAATCTATTAGACCTAAAAACTAGTATATAAGCCTATAACCCGGACGAGTAGTAAAAGCGCGTGCTAATAATAATAATAATAATAAAGGCCATAGCCATATAACCTGAATTAGTATCACAAAGCGGTGCTAAAAAGAATTATATAAAAGGGAAGCTTATGATTTTTTGTTTTATTGATTACATTAAAATTATATTTCCAAATATTTTATAATTACTAGTGTACGGATTTATTTATATTGGCTTTAAATTACAAGAAACATGTATTTCAATTTTTCTAAAAAATTGACCAACATTTTAGGTCACAAGATTTGATCGCTTAAAAAAAATACTAACCAACAAATATGATTTTTGTAATAATTACTGAACAATTATAACTGTAAATAAATCTTTACATTATATCTATATCTTTACATGTTTCCAGGTTGTGGCTTGAGTAAGTTTTTTATAAAGCCGTATATTTTCCACTATTGGCTGAGTAGGCGTGTTGTAACTTCATATGCCTTATAATCTAACTCAATATTAGGAGAAGAATAACATCCAGTCCCCAGCTGTTTATGAAAGTGTAAATCCACATTTCATCCAATGATACCAGGAACCTTTTGCTCAGTAGACAGACACGCTACCTACTGCCTGTGTTAAGGTACCATTGACTCTAAAGATGCAATATTACGTTCCAGAACATCCATATGAAATGGTGATATCTGCAAAGTCTAAACATAAATTTAAGTTTTTATGATGAATGTAGAATGATTTTTTGTTGACCATGCTTAAAACTAGTCATTGAGTGATATTTGTGATGCTGTCCTCAAAGAAAAGGGGTATTTTAACAGACACCTGCTATTTCACTCTGGACAGGAAATGTACAAGTGTGATGTGTGTTATAATGTCAGCAAAATAAAGTGGAATTTTGGAAGACACCTGCTAGTTCTCTCTGAACAGAAAACGTACAAATGTGATGAGTGTCATAAGGACTTAGTAAGGGGTAATTTTAAAAGGAACTTTCTTGTTGATTCTGAACTAAGACCATTTAAGTGTGATGTGTGTGATAAGGGCTTTAATGATAAGAGGAATCCTACCGAACATATATTTACACACTTAGGACACAGACAATATATTTGTGAGGTTTGTAACCAGACTTTTAAACATAAGTGTAGTTATACCAAGCACATTTTAGATAATCGCGGACAAAGGATTGAACAAGTGTGATGGTTTGGATGAACAATATTCACCTCTTATACAGTAGTTTCTAACTTTATTTGTGGTCATGGTGTATTTTGGGTGTGGTCACAAAGTTTGTTTGAATCTATAGCTTTATATTTACTTAATTAATTTATTAGAATGACTAGCACGACCATTATATATTTTTTCTTCGCCGAAACTATTTCATTATAATTCATAACATGATTGAAAGAAGAATTCCTAAAATCCTGAAAATAATTTTCAGGCTTCGAAACATTTAGTTTTGTACAAGATAAGTACCGAATAATTCAGAGTTATTATATATTCAAAGTTTTTATATTTATGAGAGAGTTTTTATATTTATTTGCCTTTATTTTGGGCAAAAATTAATATTGTTCTGATTCATTTCAACACATTCAAATTTATCTTCAGACTTTATAGATATCACTATCTGTAGTTCACGTTCTTGAACATAATACTGAGGCATATAGCGCTGTTTTAGAGTCAACAGTTCTTGGACTTAAACTTATATCCTCATAAATACCACATATAACTTAGGGGAGCATATACTTTATTTCATTAGTTATTTTGATTGTATTTTTTTTAATATTAATTTTATTTAGTTAGATTTGGATTTTTCATCTTAATATAATAACTAATAATAATATTGATTTGATAGCCACAAAATTGGACAATTAGAACTTAAAAATCAATACATATGTTATTATTTGATAATGATTTAGACTAATGTTTAATTTTTATTTCCAATTTCTTTACAGACTGAATTAATACCTTCCAATCATGATTTACCATCACAAGTTACTGATATCTCACTACCATGCAAATATTCTAATTTAGAGAAATGTTTAGTTCATAAAGAAGAAAAAAAAAACTATGATTTAATTTTTCTTGACCATATGAGTTCAAAGGAGAATATTTTTATGAATGATTCTACACTTGGTGAAAACAACGCAAGATCTGGTCAAGATATAATTGAAAAGAAACATGTTAATTGGTCTATAAAGGTGTGTGATTTTAAAAACCCTATTAGAAAGCATAATAATACCAAGCTAAATCTGATTTATACCTTAAAAAGAAAATACAAGTGTAATGTTTGCAATAAGCATCTTAAAGAAAAGGGGAGTCTTAACAAACACCTTCTAGTTCATTCAGAACAAAGAAAGTATATGTGTGATGTTTGTGATAAGAGCTTCAAGGTGAAGGATAGTTTGAAAAGACATCTTCTTATTCATTCAGAACAAAGAAAGTATAAGTGTGAAGTTTGTGATAAGAGCTTCAAAATGAAGGATGGTTTAAACAATCATCTTTTTATTCATTCAGAACAAAGAAAGTATAAGTGTAATGTTTGTGATAAGGGCTTCAAGTTGAAGGGTGATTTAAACAGACACCTTCATATTCATTCAGAAAAAAGAAATTATAAGTGTAATGTTTGTGAGAAAGGCTTCAAGTTGAAAGGTGATTTAAAGAGACACCTTATTATTCACTCACAACAAAGAAAGTATAAGTGTGAAGTTTGTGATAAGAGTTTCAATAAGAAGGGTGGTTTAAACATACACCTTCCTATTCATTCAGAACAAAGAAAGTATAAGTGTGATGTTTGTGATAAGAGCTTCAAGATGAAGGGTGATTTAAACATACACCTTCCTATTCATTCAGAACTAAGAAAGTATAAGTGTAATGTTTGTGATAAGGGTTTCAAGTTTAACCATGATTTAAACAGACACCTTCATATTCATTCAGAAAAAAGAAAGTATAAGTGTAATGTTTGTGATAAGGGCTTCAAGTTTAAGGGTGATTTAAACAGACACATTCTTATTCATTTAAAACAAAGAAAGTATAAGTGTAATGTTTGTGAGAAAGGCTTCAAGTTGAAGGGTGGTTTAAACATACACCTTCCTATTCATTCAGAACAAAGAAAGTATATGTGTGATGTTTGTGATAAAAGCTTCAAGGTGAAGGATGGTTTAAACAAACACCTTCTAATTCATTCAGAACAAAGAAAGTATGAGTGTGAAGTTTGTGATAAGGGCTTCAAGTGGAAGGGTGATTTAAAAAAACACCTTCTTATTCATTTAAAACAGAGACAGAATAATTAAGTTGTGGAAAGGGCTTCAATTCATTCAGCTTCTAAGGTAGTGCACATGCCAAGCACCTAATTATCCGCACTTCACTCAGACCAGACACATGAAACAAACATGTTTGTTTCTGTGCTATGTGTGAAGTGCTTTGATTGTTTTGTTCAAAGGCTCATTGTGGCTCAATGCACATTTTATTTCATCTTTTTTCAACTAGATTGTTATATTGATTATTATTTATAGACTGAGTTTATTTTAGAAAAATATGAAAGACATAAAAATAAATAGGATTAATATGGGTATTATTGTTATATCGTGATTTAACCTTCGACTCAATTTAATTAATTATTTAAGTGAAAGTTTTCAATTACATTCTTGTGTTTGTGCTAAACATTTGAGCATCACTTTTGAGTTCGGTGAATAAATGCTGAAATTCTCCCAGTATTTTGGTCTTCTGATTGAGAGTATGTTTACTAAATTTCCCAGAATCGTTACTGGTTCAGGAGTAAAACTTTGCTGGCTACTGACATGTCATCACTCATCACTACTGTTGTCAAAGATTTTATGATCTAATTCTTTAATAAATATTTTGAGAGCGAAATACAAAATCTTTGGGTTAAAAAATTTTTGAATAAAAAATATAAAATTAGTTAAAGAAACATTTCACTATTTATGATCGGTCCAGACAGGTTTTCTGTAGCTGAGTACTAAGTAGGATAATCAATCTGCTCGGTTTGCATACATTCTATTAGTGATGTGGATTTTACGATAGTGATGGGCGATGTGTGTGCTCCTCTGCATGCACCCACCCTAAGGGTTTCTTTACTAGATGAATATTACTAACGACATTTTTAAATTCATTCAGAACTAAGTAAATGTATGTATCTTTTGTATACCAAGTGTTTAATGCTAAGAAGAATTCTAACATATAAATATTATTTGTGTTTTTATTCACTCTGGACAAAGAAAACACAAGTTTGAAGTGGTTATTTAAAAAAGGAAAGTAAATGTGTTACTACCATTAGTGACAAATTTAAAATTCTGACCATCTTTACTGTGTTTATTGTGGTACCTATTTTATCTATATCTAGTTGCAAAAAAAAGTTAAATTTTCTTTTTAATAAAAAGGAAAAAAAACTTTTATTCAAATTCTGAAGATAAGTTCAATCACCAACATAGGTTTTTAAGAACCTGTCTTTTTAAATCCGAAAGATTATTAGAAGTTATGAAAAATGTTTCAACATGAAGGATTTATTTTAAATTTCAAGTGCATTTATAATAGATTTGTGTTTCCTAGTTAAAAACTTGAAATATACCTTTATGTCAATTTCTTTTAAGATCTCACTAGAGTCAATACTATGAGTACTTCAAATGTACATCAATATTACAGCTATAATTACACACTAAATATTTTATTACATTTTGGTTAATCTTTTAAAGACTTGTGAGCCAAAGCCAAGCTAAGCAATGTTGCAGAACAGCAGGCCTGACACATAATAAAAAATAACTAAAATATTAGTAAACAAGTAACGGTTTTTTCTTTCAAAACTGGAATTTGAAACAATTTACAATAAAATATGATATTCTAATGATTATACCAAAATAGTTAGGGAGATTTTTGATTTTGTAACACATGTTTTTTAATATTAAAACTGTGGGTGTGCATGATTTACTAGGCATTTGTTTATAAAAAAATTTGAATTAGTTTAGCCATATCTTTGGACCACACTAATTCATATTCATACATACATACATGCACACATACACACACAATCAATAAAAATTCAGATCAAAAATATCATTAATAAAACCAATAAAACTGAAATCTAAAATGAAACAATCAAATGTATTAAATGTAAAGCTTGTATTGATATTTAATTTTGAACCTATTTCAGCAAACAAATGTTATAATCTGAGCAAAAGTATCATGTACATTGTATAATTATAACTAAAAGTTAGTCATCCTAAGTTAACATTTTATTAAAACATTACAACTGAATGTATACTCTATTTATTATCATATTTACAGTGGAATGATGTAACAATATAATTTGAATCAGTAGATCTCGATGTTCTTGGGATAAAGTGCTTGCTTCAAGACTCGATGTTCGTGGGTTGAAACCCAAATGGGGTCGACAGATCTTTTTGATTTAGACATGTAAAATAAGTTTAGAAGTAATGTGAAAAATACCATTCCCGTCAAAATTAGTAGGTTGCTCTGGAAGTTAATGTTTGCTGATATAATAAGTAATTTAACATTACGTATTACTACCATTCTTGTTATACGCCAACAAAATAATGAGAAATAAATTTATATACAAACATATATCGGAAACAAATTGAAGATATTTGTAAATTATTTGTAATATTCATATGTAGCTGAACAACATAAATTGTCACCCTCGTGTTAGACTTTCCTACCGAGGACAGTGATAGCGAGGTTCGAATATCTTTTGGGTCTACTGAGAGTGATATTTCCCAAATGTTTCCCACTCTCCTTCCACTCAAATGCATGTAGAAAACCCTATATCAAAGGCCGGATTTAGAACCCAGGTTAATAACTAATAAACGTCTGCAAAAATGCACACTTTATCAAATTACACTTCCAATTATAGTAGATTCATGCCCTTAGTTTATTGGATGACAGCTCATAAATTTACTAGAAATAGTCCCTAATGTATCTTTATGCCAACAGCTTACATCTGTCACTTTGAATAACTGTAATTATCTAGAAGTGCAGGAATGTGATTTTTAACCACAGTAATTCAGGCCAATATTATCTATATTTATTTGAAGTTGGACATAATAAGCTTATTTATCGTTTTATTCCACTTAAAAAATTATTATTCACACCACTTTCACAAAAGGTTTAAATGACTATAGCGTAAAAATGGAGATCAACAAATTAAATTATGTCATTGAACATGACGGAAACAAGTTCTTTACAATGATGCACCCACGCAGTAAATAAACATATTTATTCAGGTAAATATTTTGAAATATGTTGAAATAATCATAAAATTATTTATTATATATACAAGAAAATTAAAAGAATTTTTTTCTTTTCCAAGTAAGTACGATGCCTCTAATAAAATGTATTAATTTATGCAAAATTAAGAATAAGTACTTTTATTGATTTTTAGTATATGATTTTGGATTGATGAAAACGAGATTATTAAAAGCAATTAAATAGCGTGAGAAAACTTAAATTGACGTTATTTTAAATAAAATATGTAATTAAAAAACTTGACATTTATAACAAAACAGTAGTCTTTTACAAGTGTTGGCCACCCAAAAACTAAACCTATGATTTTAGAACTGTCATCCAGGTAAAATCCTATGATGAACAGACTTCACTTAACCAATCCAACACCTTAGCTCAGTCATTATCCAATCTGTATACTTAGCTAAGGGTCCCAAGTTACATTCCTGGCTTGCCAGAAAAAATTATCGTTTGTGAAATGTGGTTTTCCCCTTTAAAAGTGAGGAATTAATATTTGCGGGCTGGATGTTGTGTTAGTTCTAAATTTAAGTTAGTTTCTTAGTTCTAAGACATTTTCTGATATAATAATCTGTCAGTTTAGAAAGTGTACATTAAATAACTCAAATAATTTAAAGTGAAAGCCAAATTACTTTACTGAGTATTATTTTGTTGTATGTTTATCATAAATGTTTCAATTATATTAATAAAATAATTTTATAATAATATTTTATAATATCAATAATAATAATAATTATAATTATTATTATTATTATTGCCGCCACCATTGCCCTCGCCATTATTATTAATAATTATCATCATCATTATTTTTTATTATTATTATCATTATTATTATTATTAGCACATCTTACTGTTCGGGATATACATACTTGCGCTAATGTGATGAAATGGGGGACCCACAGTGTAAGGTGGGATCCGAACCACGGTGGAGGCCTGGCACTCCCCACATTCATTTAGTCATAAAACAATTGAAACAAAAATTTCTAAAGTCCTGAAAATTATCTTTCTTTCTTCAAAACATTTAGCTTCTCCAAAGATACATAGCATTGAAAACTTGTTTGGTTTCCACAACTCCATGGTTGCGTAAGGTCAACTTATATCATTCAGAGTTATTATATTATATTATATTCAGAATTTAAAATTTATTGGGAACTAGTATTTTTTAGGCAGCGATAAATTGTTTTTCATTAACTCAAAAAAATTCAAATCTATCTTTAGGTTTTGCAGATATCATCATTTTTAGTTCATTTTCTGGAACATAGTATTGCAGCATATTACTCTGTTGTAGAGTGAGATTTCTTTGATTAAGGCTTTCATGCTGATAAATACCACAAATTACTTCAAGGAGCATTGACCTAATTCAAATGATTGTTTTCGTTGAATTTTAATTTTTTTAATTCATACTTTGATTAGGTTTTGATTTTCCCTCTTAATATGCATGATAAATTAAATTGGAGGCTCCTAAATTAGACCTTTAGGACTAAAAACTCAATACATATGTTATTATATGATAAATATTTAGACTAATGTGTAATTTTTATTTCCATTTTCATTACAGACTGAATTAACACCTTCCACTATAGACTTACCATCACAAGTTACTGACGTTTCACTACAATGGAAATATTATAATGTTTTAGATAAATGTTTAATTCGTAAAGAAGAAAAAAGAAATTGTAATATAATGTGTCAAAAGGATAATATTTTTCTGAACGATTCTGCACTTGGTGAAAACACTACAAGACCTGGTCGAGATATAATTGAGAAGAAACATGTAAATTTGAATGAAAATGTGTGTGATTTTAAAGATTCTACTAGTAAGAACAATAATACCAATCAAAATCTTATCTATACTTTACATAGAAAGTACATGTGTAATGTTTGCAATAAGGATTTTAAAGAAAAGAAGAGTCTAAACAGACACCTTCTTATTCATTCAGAACAAAGAAAGTATAAGTGTGATGTTTGTGATAAGAGCTTCAAGGTGAAGAGTTCTTTATACACTCACATTCTTAGTCATTCAGAACAAAGAAATTATAAATGTTATGTTTGTTATAAGAGCTTCAAGGTGAAGAGTTCTTTATACAAACACCTTCTTATACATTCAAATCAAAGAAAGTATAAATGTGATGTTTGTGATAAGAGCTTCAATGAGAAGAGTAATTTAAACAAACACCTTCTTATACATTCAAATCAAAGAAAGTATAAATGTAATGTTAGTGATAAGAGCTTCAATGTGAAGAGTAATTTAAACAAACACCTTCTTATACATTCAAATCAAAGAAAGTATAAATGTGATGTTTGTGATAAGAGCTTCAATGTGAAGAGTAATTTAATCAGTCACCTTGTTACTCATTCAGAAGAAAGAAAGTATAAGTGTGATGTTTGTGATAAGAGCTTCAAGGTGAAGAGTTCTTTATACAAACACCTTCTTATACATTCAAATCAAAGAAAGTATAAATGTGATATTTGTGATAAGAGCTTCAATGAGAAGAGTAATTTAAACAAACACCTTCTTAGACATTCAAATCAAAGAAAGTATAAATGTGATGTTTGTGATAAGAGCTTCAATGTGAAGAGTAATTTAAACAAACACCTTCTTATACATTCAAATCAAAGAAAGTATAAATGTGATGTTTGTGATAAGATCTTCAATGTGAAGAGTAATTTAATCAGTCACCTTGTTACTCATTCAGAACAAAGAAAGTATAAGTGTGATGTTTGTGATAAGTGCTTCATTGGGAAGTGTTATTTAAATAAACACCTTCTATTCATTCAGAACAAAGAGAGTATATGTGCGTTGTTTGTGATAATAGCTTCAAGGTGAAGAGTTCTTTATACACTCACCTTTTTATTCATTCAGAACAAAGAAAGTATAAGTGTGACGTTTGTGATAAGAGCTTCAAGGGGAAGTGTTCTTTTAATAAACACTTTCCTCTTCATTCAGAACAAAGAAAGTATAAGTGTGGTGTTTGTGATAAGGGTTTCAAGTTGAAGAGTGATTTAAACAGACATTTTCTTATTCATTCAGAATTAAGAAATTATAAGTGTGATGTTGGTTATAAGGGCTTCAAGTTGAAAGGTTATTTAAACAACCACCACCTTATTCATTCAAAACTAAGAAAGTATAAGTGTGATTTTTGCGATAATAGCTTTAAGATGAAGAAAAATCTTAACAAACACCTTTTTATTCATTCAGAACAAATACAGACTAAGTGGGATTTTGCTATAACGGCTTCACTACTGGAACCTTAGGCAGCACATATTCCGAGCACCTCACTCTCCACACTTCCTTCTGACCAGACACAAGAAACAAATTTGTTCTCTTTAGTGAAGGGTTGTATACTGTGTTCGGTGCTATGATTGGTTGGTTCAAGGCCAAAGCAAAACCTCATTTTGCCTTAGTGCACATTTTATTTCATCTTTTGTCATTTCAGCTTTTACATATATGTTTGTCTTGAACGGATCATTTACAGACTGAGATTATTTTAGGAAATAGATGAAAGATATTAAAGATAATTAGGATTAACATGGTAATTATACTATGTCGTGATTCAATCTTGGACTCAATTTCATTCATTAGTTAAGTGAAAGTTTTCAATGACATTCTCATATGGGTGCTAAACATTTGATCATAACTTTTGAGTTTAGTGAATAAATGGTGAAATTCGCCCAGTATTTGTGTCTTCTGATTGATAGGATGTTTACTAAACTGCCCAGAATTGTTACTGATTCAGAAATAAAACTTTGCTGGTTGCTGACATGTTATCACTCGTCACTACGGCTGTCAAATTGTTTTTTTTTAATAATTCTTTAATAACTATTTTGAAAGTTAAATATAAAAATTTTGGATTACAAATTTTTAAAGAAAAAATATAAAATTAGTTTAAAAACTATTGCAATAATTTTGATCCATACAGACTGGTTTTCTGTAGCCGAGTACAAAGTGCATTGAGCAATCTGATCGGTTTGCACAGGATGTTCCATGAGCGATGTGTGTTTTTCGAGAGGGATGAATGATGTGTGTGCTCCTCTGCATGCACCTACCCTTATTCATTCATTATAGCGGAAGTACAAGTGCTATGTTTGTGATGAGTGTTTCAATAATAGATTAATACTACCAACCATCTTTTTAAATTGATTCAGAACTAATTAAATCGATATGTCATTTGTATACCAAGTGTTTAATGCTAAGAGGGACTCAAACATCTAAAGCTTATTTGTGTTCTTATTCATTTTGGACAAAGAAACACAAGTTTGAAATGAATATTTAAATAAGGAAAGTAAATATGTTACTACCATTAGTGAAAAATTTAAATACAAACCATCTTTATCGTTTTTATTGTAGTACCTATTTTATCTAGTTGCAAACGATAGTTAAATTTTCTTTTTAATAAAAAGGAAAAAACCTTTTGTTCAAACTCTGATGATAAGTTCCATCTCAAACACAGTTTTTTGAGAACCTGACTTTTTAAATACCAAAATAATAGATGAAGTTATGAAAATGTTTCAACATGAAGGATTTTTTTTTTTATTTCAAGTGCATTTATAATAGATTTGTGTTTACTAGTTAAAAACTTGAAATATACCTTAATGTCAATTTCTTTTAAGATACCACCAGAGTCAACACTATTAGTACTTTCATCACATATACATCTACATGAAAGCTATAACTATACATTAAATATTTTATTACAGACTAGTTAATCTTTTTAAAACTTGTGAGCCAAAGCCAAGCTAAGCAATGTTGCAACACAGCGGGCCTTACACAAAATAAATAATAATTTAAATAGTAATAAACAAGTAACAGTTTTTTGTTTCAAAACTGTAATTTGAAACCATTTAAAATAAAATATAGTATCATAATGATAAAACCAAAATAGTGAGTGATATTTATGATATTGTACTACATGTTTTCAAATATTGAGACCGTGGTTATCTGTGTTTTTACTAGGTATTATAAAAGAAAATTAAATTAAGTTAGCCATACTTTTGAACCACACTAATTCATACACACACATACACACATGTACATGCGCATACACTTACACACAATCAATAAAAATTCAGATAAAAATGATCATTAATAAAACCAATAAAAGTGAAATCTAAAATAAACAATCAAATGTATTAAATATAAAGCCTGAGTTGATATTTAGTTTTGAACCTATTTCAGCAAACTAATGTTATAATATGAGCAAAAGTATCAATTACTATAACTAAAGGTTACCCAACCTAAGTTAGAATGTCAATGATTGAATAAACATTAGAACAAAATGTATGTTCACTTTATTAGATTATATTTACAGTGGAAGCATGTAACAATATAGTTTGTGTTAATTGACCTCGGGGGTCTTGGGATAAAGTGCTTGCTTCAGGACCCGATTTTCGTGAGTTCCCTTCCAAATTGGTTTGACGGATCTTTTTTGTGTGATAACAATTCATAACACTACTTTTTTTGGAAAGGAGTTAAAGCTGTCAGTCTTATGTTTATTGAGGCATGTAAAAGAAGTTTAGAAGGTATGTGAAAAATACCACAGCTGTCAAAATTAGTAGTTTGCCCTAGAAATTATCCTCTGCTGATATAATTAGTCGGTTAAGTAAGTTCAAATTAAATACCTCAAATAAATAAATTGATCAAATAATCTTCTTTACGGTGAACTACCCAAAAATGTTAACATATTGTTGAGAACAAATATTTGAACAAAAACTATTCTGTACAGTTTGCTGTAAGATCTATAGAAAGTCCGGTAAAAAGGCGGAACTAGAGGGTAGATTTTGGTGCGCAACACAAAATGTATATCTCGCACTCTGGTTTGTAAATAACTATCAATCATTTTGCAGTCAGTTAAAAAAAAATGTCAGAGGGTAACATTTTTTTTTCAGAATATGTATAAAATTAAAATTTTAAAAAATATTTTCAAGTAGTTTTTGATGAGTCTGGTAATAACAACAAAATTTTAATACATTATGCTTTATTAAATATCATTGTATATAATGTTTAACATATGTATATATATTCAGATTTGTACACATGTATATCAAATAATTTTTTTTAAACATAAATATTTACTTATCCACAGTTTCACTATGCTGGATGCTACTATATTTGATCTATAACGTGGCGTTTATTCAATGGAATTAATGAGGGGAAAAAGAAAATAAGATAAAAATGAAGTTAAAACAAATTATTATCATAATAGAAATCTCTCAAACAAGTATACTCAGTTGAGGCCGCAGCTCCTCTTTCGGGGTAAACCGTTCTTTCCCAGACTGACCGGCCAGCCAGCTAGTCTTGCTGACTCTTTATTCTGCCAATCGTTTGTGACCGGGTCTGTCCGGCCTTTTTTTGGGGAAAGGGAAGCACCGTATCCCTAGGCGAGTATTAGCTTGTGAGTTTACTGTTGTGTTTGGTGTATAATCACATGTTAAATACTATTAAAATCCTATTTTTTAGTTTGTTTCAACCAATATTTATTGTTTATAGAAATAATTATGGTCACTCGATATTAAATACATTATTTTGTAATAAATTTAAAGTATGTTTAGTTTTATTTACAGAATATTGACGCCTGTTTGATCCTACAAGAGAAGTGGTTTTTTTCTTTGTATAAAGTAGTAGAATGACATGTGTGTCAACAAGTGCAGAAGTGGGAGCTGCTGTGGATTCATAAGTCATATTTGGAAGCGTAGTTTTTCGTCCGGGTTTTTTGCCGAGAAAAATAAAATAATTGAAATAAGCAGACCCACTCCCTCTGCAGGCAGTCTATAAACATTTTTTGATGTTTCAATAATTTAATTTTATGAAAATATATAGTAAATATTGGTATGATAGCTTGGCCGAAAATTATATAGTTGACTTTACTATTTATTAATGATCATGATATGTAGAATAAATTCGAATTCAAAACTATAAGGCATGCTAAAGGTTATACTAATTTGCAGGCCACAACTCAAGAGAAAATCTCGACAATCGAAATTGACCATCATCATCATCAAAAACCTTCTAGGACGTTTTTCTAATAAAATTAACAAAGCCCTTAACAACAATAAGCATGTTTTGGCCTTATTTATTGACTTCAAAAAAGCGTTTGACATGCTTGACATTCTATATTATTAAGAAACATTAAAAATGGTTGGAATTGGTGGACCGTACTTAAGATGGTTTAGGGACTATCTCAGTAACAGACCTTTCTATCTACAAATTTAGCATTCAAAAAGTGGAAACCAAAGTGACATATGGGACTACCACAAGGCTCAAATACTAGGTAAAAGGACCATTCTATATCTAATTTCGTCAATACTATCAAAAGAACAAGTAAAGCATGGACGCATCTACCTATACGCAGACGACAACCGCAGTACTGACTATTCATGAAAACCTCCAAATAGCAGAATACAACCTGCAACAAGACACAAAGGATACAAATATGGACTCATGATCATCAGTTAATAATAAATGCAAAGAAAACTAAAGCTAATACATATCTGTCTTAAAATGCAACCATGCAGAGTCAATATTAATGCATCACAGCTATTAATTGTTTGCCCAACTGGACACAAACACGGTGTGGCTGTACCGAAAAAACTGGACGCAACAGACAGTCATACTTTCCTTGGACTTATAATTGACAAACATCATAAATGTTTTTTACCAACTTAAAAAGTACTTGTATATCAACACTTTAGTAATAATATATAAATCATTAGTTCAATTCATAATCATCTTAGGCATATCCATCTGGGGAGAAACGACAGAATGTTACACAATCAAAAATTTTACGTTTACAAGAAAAGATCCTGCAAATTATATTTGGTACCTAAAATAATATCATACAGCCATACATTCAACATAAAAATTCTACTTCTTAACCAATTATATTAGTACAACCCCCTTTATAGGATATTACCATTCTGATAAATACAACCAATAAAAACCTGTTCCATTAACACCCGCTCAAAGAAAAGAAGAGTGTTAACAACACCTTCTAGTTCATTCAGAAACAAAAGAAAGGATAAAGGCCAGACACAGACTCCATGCTCCTGGTCCATAAGAAATTCTACTTCAATTACAGTCTCAATATCCGTAATCATGTGACCGTTTCAACCAATGAGATAGTAAGAGACTTCATCCAATCAAAAATTTGAAAGAAAATAGTCTAACGCACAGAGCATGCGTCAAGAAGTCAGCTAATCAAGAAACAAAAAAAAACTTTGTTAAGAAAACTTCCAGTATTTATATTAAAATATAGGTTAAGAACAATCACAAGAAATATATTTATAACTTTATTTTAACTAGCAAACTTAAAATAATAAGTGTTTGCAATAGCCTGAAAATTTTTAAACAGATGTATGCTACTAATATTTTGGATGAAAACAAAACAAGCACTTTTAATATTTATAAATAATAGGGGTGTTGAACTTACAAAAGAAAAGCCAAATATTTCTGAGAACTTGGTATTTCTCAGATAACCACTTTCCTAGAAGCCGCTCTTACCGGGGGTGTTGAACTTACAAAAGAAAAGCCATATTTTCTGAGAACTTGGTATTTCTCAGATAACACTTTCCTAGAAGCCGCTCTTACCGGGGTGTTTAGATTTTTAGAAAAAATGTTTCTGAAATAGGTCCACATGTAGCCATCTTTTCCATTTTGTTTATGTTTCTATAGCGACAATTCTATCACTGCTATTCTTTCTTTACTTCAAGGCGCATGCAATATTTACTCGGCTGTGATTGGTAGTCCGTATAAATGAGGCCGCAGAAAGTTAAAGTTGGGCAACTTCTACGAGTAAGGACTTACGGATAAGGACTCTGTGGCCTAGACACTCTGGATATTGTAGCATCGATTCTTACGGAACAGGACTACAGAAAACCGAGTCTGTGTCAGGGCCTTAAGTGTGATGTTTGTGATAAGAGCTTCAGGGTGAAGGGCGATTATACACTCACCTTCTTAAACAATTAGAACAAAGAAAGTATAAATGAATTTTTTGTGTTAAAAGCTTCAATGCGAAAAAAAAATAAAAAAATATTTTAAAACAGTCACTTTCTTATACATTCAGAACAAAGAAAGTATTAGTAATATTTTGTAATAAGGGCTTCCTCAAACTGTTACTGTCGCATTCATTTCTTACAGTGAAAGTACATGTACTATTTGTGTGAAAAGTTTGCAATAATAGATGAATAATAACCACCACCTTTTAAAAAATCCTCATTAATAAGTAAATAGATGTGGTAATATTTGTATTAATTGTTTAAAAGTAAGAGAAATTCTAAACACCTACGTTATTATTCATTCTGGACCAAGGAAACACAAATTTTATGTAAATAATCAAATAAGAAAAGTAAATGTGTTTTTTGTTATTGGTGACAAGTTTAAATCAAAACCATCTTTACCGTTTTAACTACATTTTTTTATTCAGTTGAAAAAATTTAAACCATTCTCTCCTCAATAGTAAAAGAACAAAACATAAAACTATTGTCTTAACGCTGAAGATTATTTCTATCTCAAACACAATTTTCTAAGAACCTGTATGATTTACATCTGGAAAGACAAGCAAAGTATTAAAAAATGTTTCAACATGAATAGTTTTAAAAATCCTCGGGAGATAAAATATGTTTGTGTTTCATGGTTAAAAACTTGAAATATATCTTTATGTCAATTTATTTTAATAACCCTTTCAGAGTCAACACTCTGGTACTTTTTTCAGGTATACGTTACAATCATAACTATGATTGCACAATAAAATATTTTATTACAGATTAGTTCATCTTTTCAATAACATTTGGGGCCAAAGCAAAGCTATATATATATATATAATTGTTGCAAACAATTGGACCTTCAAAATAAAAATTATTTACAATACCTATAAACAATTAACAGCTTTTTAAAAAAAAATTAGACTTTGAAAGAGTTTACAAGTAAAATATAATGTTATATACCAAAATGGTTATTGAGATTATTGATTTTGTATCATATGGTATATTTTTTAATACTAAGAACAGGTTTTATGCCTTTTTACTACCTATTTAATAAAGGTTTTTGTTAAATTAGGTTATCCAAAGTAAAACGTGCTGGTTTGAACAATATAATTTCATAGTAATACATACACATGCATTAAATAAAAATTCAGATCAAAAAAGATCAATAATTGATCCAATAAAACTGAAATCAAAAAACGAAAAAAATCAGATGTATTAAATGTAAAGCCTGAGTTGATAATTAGTTTTGAATCAATTTTATCAAACAATTGGTATAATAGATCAAATGTATCTATTAAAATGTATAATTATGAATTAAAGTTAGACTGATTTAAGTTTGAATTTTATTAACCAAATAATAATTATTATTGTTCATCCTAACTTGAGACCTGAAGTAAACAACACTCAACAATCACTGCGCAAAGGATCTCCCAGATTGTTCAAGACCAGAGCAATTATTTTAAACAGGCGTGACCTTGTAGGTCACTACGTTTTTTTAAAAATTTCCTGTCCTATGTTTTACAAAATCAGACCACACTCAACTAACACCATAAATATATGGAAAGCACTCATCACTCCAACCATCACTTAATTGCCGAGACGAACTGCCGACGAGCGTTGCTGACTTTATGTTAACATGTGGCAAGGACTTACCATGGTTTCTCACATTGTTGAGTCAGGAGTTTGTTGGTATTCAAATAGCACTTACACAAAGAATCATTTTAAATCAATCAAGCGATAATTCTAGTTATAATAATTTTCTAATGTTATTTTAAAACAAGTTTAATACAAAACATCGGATGGACTATTTATTGAATGGATGCCATTGAAAGTCCGTTCAGTAGCAAATTGGAGATAGGTTCCTCGTGGCTTTGTTTACATCCCATAACCAACATTCCTTCAGAGCAAAAGTAAAGCCCTCTGTCCATGTTGATTATGTCATGTAAACAAAGCCAAGAATAATGTGAAAAATACCATTCTTGGCAAAATTGTTAGTCCCTTTCGCTCTCGCTCATAAAAATTTTCATATGCTGAGTTTCCGTTAAATACCTTAATATAAAATGAATGGAAAATGGTTTTATTAAAATTTTAGGACAGCCGTTAGGATTCAGGGTAACAAGAAATATACATTATATAAGCTTTTATTTCACTCAAAATAATTATTGCAACTTGGGCTTTTTTAATTTTGTCAAAAATGACTACTACTTCTACTATTATACTAAAGTCTATTCCCTCGCATCATTACGCATTGACACAGCAAGGGTGCAGAATATATCCGAACGTGTGACCGAGGATCGGGGAAAATTAAAAAGAAGTCCTTGGGAAATTTGGGAAGGAAAAGTCCAATGATTTTGTTGACTTTTTTAGTACATTTTTGGTTCTGATATGGTAGTTTCATTTGTATGAAAAACAAAGGCCGAGGGATACTAAAGCAACCAACACTATCAGTATGTAAACATAGTGAGGCAGTGTCTGAGTAAGCACATAATGTTGCAGTGTCTAGGGGCTAAGATACTGTGTCAAAGTTCTAAATAAGAGGTCAGAGGTTGAGATAAGTAACATAGGAAAAATCTAATAATCAACTTGGCTTATGCGTAATTGAGGGATGGGTCTTAAGTCACCTATCCTAAGGGAGTTTGGTAGCTATGAAGGCAGGTGGTTTGAGGGTAGGGAAGGTTTAGCGAGTTTTGTTTTAGTTTGAATTCAGTCGCCCATTATATTACTGCCTGATTACACGCGGTGTGCGTGTAATTTATTTAAACTCGTGACGTGTGTATTTAATAATTGTGTACCATGAATTGTCTTAGTGGACCTATTAATGGTTATACATGTACAATAGATAAATGTTAATAAAAAAAAATTAGATGCTTTAGTGAAACAAATGTTTATTATGTCAACATTTAAGAGCAATCAAGATGTCAACTGTGCTTAATGTGATTGGCTGCAGGACGTGAAAAACTTGGATATCAACTATCTAATAAACATCTCCAAAAAAAGCCTAGAAGTAAGGATCAAGGGGGTATTGCAAGTATTGTAAAATGTAAATTATGTGATCAAGAAAAACTCATGTTCGTTAATAGCGTAGTATTTCCCCTAATTGTGGTCGATAGTAATAGAGCTTTGCAGTATGGCCAGTCAACGAAAAAAAAACGAAAAGTCTATGAAAATCAACAATTAAACCAAGGCCTCTCAGGATTACATTATTACTCTAAGATATAAAATTAAATGTTTGTACCGGTATGCCTAATGGTATCAATGGACAATTAATAACAATATGTAATGCACACAAGGAATTGGGAAGGTTGCCATTTCTGGGAGACAACTTAAGTTTTTATAAGGTAGATAGGCAGGCCTACTAAAAAAATTAACTTTCATTAAAATAAATTTTAATTTTCCAAACTTACTTAGAAAAACCTAGCGCGGATCCTTAAAAACCGAGAAAAACGCCCATCGAGCTTACGTAGCTCATTAGACAAGAGACTTAACAGAAGGCAATTTTAAAATGGGTATAGCTTTCTTTAGTACCCAAATAGCAATAAACTAGTTAAGGTTGTTTTTCAATTCCTTTAATACTTAGATCTTCAGGGCTTCTGTTGGTCTCGATAGATGCTATAACCATTGAATTATATACACTGATCTTTATAATATTACTGGATATACATATGTGGCCAAAACTAATAGTTTTTCATCTGTATACTTTGTGCAAGAAAGAGAGAGAGTAATTTTCGGGGATCTCTTTCTCACATTCATACAATGCAATGTGACATTTTGTTAATGTACACTAATTTTATTGAATATATGAAAAACAATAAATTTTGAGACTAGTTAAATGAAATGTGTAAGTAAAAGGTTGAAGACCAAAACAAAGTTTTAAATTAATGAGTTTTTTTTTTATTTAAATACGTTGATGTAGTTTAACATATACATGTTTTTAAGGAACTCGTTTGGAAGGGTTGTTTATACCAAATCCTACCCTATAGTAGAATCACGTAGGATAAAAGACCGTCCGTAGGGAGTTTATACTTGAGTTCTAAATGGTCGTTTGTGCTATCAATCTAATAAATAATAGAATACATGTACAAAAATAGAGCCATCAGTTGTTGTGCTATCGCTAGAGGTAGAAGCCGAAATACTGTGTCTTCTTCATATAATTGGTCTTTGATATTTGATCCAGAAAATCTAAAGCTTTGCGCGTTATTTTCATAGACTAACTCATCTCATAGCCTAGCACTGATCAGATAACACGAAAGATTTGTTAAGTCTATGTTAAAATGTTTGTATGGAATTTTCCGCATTTGTGCTGCTATCTAGACAAATATTTGAGCACTTTTTTTTGTATTAAATAGCGGTCTCGGTGGCTCAGTGGGTATTTTATTTTCGTAACACTACTATTACTACTATTTTTTGATTTTATTTCTACTATTAGTGTTGTTTTGCTAATCCATTTCACTTGAACAATTTTTTTAAAAATATTTTTAAGACCAAACGAATTTAAATAAATATTGGTTTCTACAAAAAATTATTTACATTGGGTCAATATTAATTTTTTTTTAATAAAATCTGTTCAATTTGTAATGGTTGACACAATATAGTTCTTTAACCATTTCTAGAAAAACTAAAATCAACACATCAATTTTTAAATTAATGTTTAAGGAAATATAATTAAAAAGCAAACTAAGTTTAAAATAATTTATATTTATTTAAAAATTTAAACTTCCACATTTTTTAAACAAAGTACACAATATTTTTCAAATACAAATAAGTGTACATGTCTTGATATAAAAAAAATAATCCCAATTAAAATCACCATCTATGTTTATTTATTTGGCATGAACATAATATTAACATGAAGAAAATCAATCAAGTAATATTATTATTATTAGAAACCGCGTCTTAGTGCCTGTTTCGGGTTATACGTAAGGGTGATTGTGAGATGAAATAGAGGACCTACAGTTTAACGGGGGATCCGAACCACGGTGGAATCCTGACATTCCACACATTCACAAGTTGTGATTAATACAAGTCTTGTCAGAGGTGAAGGAAGGGTTTGGCAATAAGATAAATCTGTGCCGGGACCAAGGATTGAACCTCGAACCCCAGCACAAAAGTTTGACACCTTACCCCTAGACCGCCAGGTCACCGATAATCAAGTAATAAAACAACTGTTAACCATTTTGTTTTGTTTAATTAACGATAGAATAGTTGTTTCCAACCAATTGCTCACTCACTTGTTTCAGGGCTGGGGAGGTGGGGATTGAAATCTCTGTTGAGTTAAATTATTTAAAGAGGTTACAATGGCATTAGAAAAGGTGCAAAATTCAAAGAGAAATTAACAATTATAAAACCTAATTTACTGCAGTTAAAACAAGTAGGCTATCGACATGTGTGCAGTCTTTATTGTATGCTCATTTGGTTCGCCGGTGATGAGGTCGGGATTCAAATACCAGCCTGGTAAACTAGCTGTAAATTTTCTTAAGCATTTCTACCCTCCCCCTCCATGCAAAAAAGGGTATATTTAACCTAAATTATACCTCCCCCACCAATGTAATAAAATGAGCAAAGCCTTGAAGGGTAGAAGACCGTTAAAAAATACATTAAGACAAAGTTAATTTGAACACTTCTATGTTATCAAGGAATCACAAGGATATCATGGACAAAAAAAATGAGGTCAAAACCTTGAAAACATTCGGAAAACCAATAAAAATAAATGGTACGGAAACCCGCAGTATCTCTTTACAACTAAAGCTCATAAAATTGTATCAATAGACTATATTCGCCAATATCTCAGAAACTGTTGGTTTTATAAAATGTCAAATAAAAGTTTTTTATTTTTAATAGTACTACAATTTTGCAATGATAAGTTATTTAGTATCTCAAATAGTTGCAGAAATACGGAAATTAACGCTTCTGTTAAGTACCCTAAAAGTTTTCATGGGAAAATGAAAATAGCCAGTTTTTTTTTCCTTCAGTAAACTACCCTTAATTTTAGGGGTAGATATCCAAATCCAAAAACCTCTCAGGTCAACCCTATGAAAACCATAGATACCAAGTTTTTAGCTCGATAAGAAAATAGTTTAGGGTCTAGTTGGAGTACAGACAGACAGACTGAAATTCAAAATCATTTTTTCAGATCCAGGGAGTTATGAAACGTCAAGATTCATCAAAATCTCGAGTTCGATTTTTTTATGATCACCATACTTTCTCTACCTGTAAGATAGCGAGAAAGTAAAAGAGAGTATCAATCCTCTAATCTTCAAATACAAGTGAGTTAGATGTCTATTTTTGAGGATTGTTTGGGATAATTTTGTTAAATACTTTTGCTTAATCCTTGGGAAGTCTTTATCAAGTCAAGATTGAGAAAATCTTAGTTCCTGAACTATTTTGAACTGTATTTGGCACAAACTTTCACAACATACTGGGGCTGATCTTAATCAGTAGGTATTTAATTCTAAATCCCTTTGACTGTTGAGTTAATTTTTATAGAGTCAATACAGGGTTGAAACATTTTTCATGATAAGTTTTTTTTTTTGTAATATATTTTTACTTGGTAAGTTTAGTTTGGGAGTACGCTTTTATCACTTCGGGAATTGTTTTGTATGTAGCTCTAGTTCGACAAGGAGTTTAAAAAAATTTAGTAACAACAGGGTTGCCACTATTTTCTTATTACAAAATTCCTTCTTTTTTCCAGGTTTTCCAGAGGAAATTTTCATTTTTCAAGACACCTAATAGATATTATAAATATAATTATAGGGACATAAAAATTTTTTTTAAAGAAAATTTTAGAAATGAAAGAGTGTAATTAAACACATGTTTAAGAATTATTTTGAAAACGGATGAGAAATGAATGACATACATTTTCTAGAAAGAAAATTGATTATATTTGCTGTATGCCCTAAACGGAATGAAATAAGAAAAAAAGTGGAAATACCAAAAATACATTTTTTTTTTAGTTTAAATGTGGTGGGGCCTATCTACGATGTCTTACTTGATTTAAAAACATGTTAACCAATCTTAATTATTGTATATGTATTGTAGGCCTATAGACTAAGTAGCCCACACAAAATCGTGAATAATAATTTACAATAATGAAATTAGCATGTGATTTCCCTCGCTGATTCAGGTGCATTTTCTCTAATAAACTGCCACCCTCATCCCTACAATATTGTAATAAATATAAAAAAAAACATAGTCGACTCTCAATTTAGCGGGGTAATGGAGGGCTACTAAGCCCCGTTATATCAATTTCCATGGTAAACCTGCAAACCCATTGAAAACTACCAAATACATTAAGTAACAATACAACACAATCATAAATGTATCATAACTATTATTGAAAAATCAAGCATCAGTAAAATACCCTTAAACAACTTTTTACCACAAACACAATGATTAGGCTTAAGGCCCAAGATACCAATTTTGAAAACAAATTGTTAAAGCGTGTTTTAAAATATTTCAAGTTTTTGAAAAAAATCACTCATCAGTAAACTAGCCCTCAACAATTTATGCTTTATGTACCAGCTTGTCCTGCAGAGGTGTCCAAAATTGACTCGCATCAAACTGAGATGCACAAGTGTGTGCATAAATAAACTTCTCTCTATGGGCCATCAAGAGTCGATTTTGGGAGACTTCTACCCATTTCAGATACCTGGAAAAATTAACAAATAGTCTAGGGTTTATATTTTATTTCCTCAAACTGAAAACAGTCAAATAATTTCTTCTTTAAGTATTGTCAATTATGAACCAAATAATAGGCCTACTGTTAACTAGAACTATTGTTTCTTTTTTTTTAGCACCATGTCTTACTCCCCGGTTGTGTTATATGCCATTAAATTGACTCGTAAAAGAATGTAATGCCTATATTATTATTATTATTATTATTATTATTATTAGCACCGTGTCTTACTACCCATTCAGGTTATGTGCGCGTACGCTAATGTGCAATGGCAGCGTGATTGTGAGATGAAATGAAGGACCTACAGTTTAAACGTGGAATCCGAACCACGGTGGAGGCCTGGCATTCCCCACATTCACAAGTTGTGAACGAGCGTTGAAGAGCTCAATAATTTCACAAATCATCAATAAGAAGCAACACCAAAAATATTCACAGAAGAATATTGATAGCTTCTTCAAACCTACGTCTACTAAGCAAAATATCAGTGGCAAACCAATCACCATCATGCTTGTGTAATAGGCCTAGGTCTACTGAAATAGGTCAGTAAGTAAGCACATACAGTACAGTGTATAGATAATTTACCATTTGTGTATGTCTCTTACCTGATATGTATAGTTTACCTTGTCACATTAAAGTATATTACTTTAGATAAATATAAGTTTTAATTCTTTAGGCACAACTTTATTTCCCCTCGATAAGACGGACTTTTCATAACTCGAACAGACCCCCGACCCCTTATGTATGAGTTATCGAGCGTTGACTGAATTTCAGAATTTAATTAAAAATATGTCATTTATATCCAAGAGATTATGTTTTGTTCCTTTGGGATGGTTAATAATAATAAAAATGTTAACTGTTATAATATATTAAAATACTTTTTCCTTTTGTAGCTGACAGAAGAATTCCACAACCTCATAACCGTTTATTCTAGGGGAAAAGAAGAGATGAGCAGGGTGACAACAACCGACTTTAAAACCAGATATAACCATTAGTTTAGGATTAAACCGTTAGACAGCACTCCAAACATTAAAACATGAATCACGTTATAAGTTATTACAAAAGATGGCAGTAACAGATATGAATAAATTTAATTGTATCACAATAATAGTAAATCAATTATTTGTGAATTAAGTAAAGGATAATGTTAATGTAAATATTGATAGTTAATATTAATTATGTGTAAAATGAAACCCATTTGCGGAATGAGCACAATGGTGGGGATCATCGTTATTATCAAATTATATGTATTTAACGTTAGATATTACTCCTCTACACTACTGCCACATTTGAGGGGCCACAGTTTCTATATTTGAATCTGCGGACCTAGCACACATGGTGGGGAACATAGTTTCAATATGTCTATAATTCCCCTGCATAAGTGTGGAACCGAGGTCTGCCGTTATTTTGGAAATATGCCTTCAAACCTAAATTAGACTCGAAATTAGCACTGCGCGACCGCCGGTTTAAGGTGCTACAGTTTCTATATTTGAATCTGCGTCATGAGCACACATGGTGGCAATTATAGTTCTATATGTCTATAATGACCCTGCATAAGTGTGGAACCCGGTCTGCCGTTATTATCGAATTTATAATGTATTTAAAGTTAGATATTACTCCTCTACACTACCGCCATGTTTAAGGGGCCACAGTATTCTATATTTGAATCTGCGTCATGAGCACACATGTGGCAATTACAGTTATAGGTGTAAAAAGAGACCCTTGCATGGTCGTGGAACCTGGTTCTGCGTTATTTTCAGATTGATTGCCTTTAAACTATAATAACCTAATACAGACATGTTGGCGCTAGTTTAAGGGTGCCACAGTTTCTATATTTGAATCTGCGGCATGAGCACACATGGTGGGGATCATAGTTCTATATGTCTATAATGACCCTGCATATGTGTGGAACCCGGGTCTGCCGTTATTTTGGAAATATGCCTTCAAACCTAAATTAGACTCGAAATTAGCACTGCGCGACCGCCGGTTTAAGGCGCCACAGTTTCTATATTTGAATCTGCGTCATTAGCACACATGGTGGCAATTATAGTTCTATATGTCTATAATGACCTGCATAAGTGTGGAACCCGGGTCTGCCGTTATTATCGAATTATATGTATTTAAAGTTAGATATTACTCCTCTACACTACCGCCATGTTTAAGGGGCCACAGTTTCTATATTTGAATCTGCGTCATGAGCACACATGGTGGCAATTACAGTTATAGTGTAAAAAGAGACCCTTGCATGGTGGGGAACCTGGTTCTGCCGTTATTTTCAGATTGATTGCCTTTAAACTTTAATAACCTAATACAGACATGTTGGGCGCAAGTTTAAGGTGCCACAGTTTCTATATTTGAATCTGCGGCATGAGCACACATGGTGGGGCTCATAGTTCTATATGTCTATAATGACCCTGCATATGTGTGGAACCCGGGTCTGCCGTTATTTTGGAAATATGCCTTCAAACCTAAATTAGACTCGAAATTAGCACTGCGCGACCGCCGGTTTAAGGTGCCACAGTTTCTATATTTGAATCTGCGTCATGAGCACACATGGTGGCAATTATAGTTCTATATGTCTATAATGACCCTGCATAAGTGTGGAACCCGGGTCTGCCGTTATTATCGAATTATATGTATTTAAGTTAGATATTACTCCTCTACACTACCGCCATGTTTAAGGGGCCACAGTTTCTATATTTGAATCTGCGTCATGAGCACACATGGTGGCAATTACAGTTATAGGTGTAAAAAGAGACCCTGCATGGTCGTGGAACCTGGTTTGCCGTTATTTTCAGATTGATTGCCTTTAAACTATAATAACCTAATACAGACATGTTGGGCGCTAGTTTAAGGTGCCACAGTTTCTATATTTGAATCTGCGGCATGAGCACACATGGTGGGGATCATAGTTCATATGTCTATAATGACCCTGCATATGTGTGGAACCCGGGTCTGCCGTTATTTTGGAAATATGCCTTCAAACCTAAATTAGACTCGAAATTAGCACTGCGCGACCGCCGGTTTAAGGCGCCACAGTTTCTATATTTGAATCTGCGTCATTAGCACACATGGTGGCAATTATAGTTCTATATGTCTATAATGACCCTGCATAGTGTGGAACCCGGTCTGCCGTTATTATCGAATTATATGTATTTAAAGTTAGATATTATCCTCTACACTACCCATGTTTAGGGGCCACGTTTCTATATTTGAATCTGCGTCATGAGCACACATGGTGCAATTACAGTTATAGTGTAAAAAAGACCGCAGGTGTGGAACCTGGTTCTGCCGTTATTTTCAGATTGATTGCCTTAAATATAATAACCTAATACAGACATGTTGGGCCTAGTTTAGGTGCACAGTTCTATATTTGAATCTGCGGCATGAGCACACAGGTGGGGATCATAGTTCTATATGTCATAATGACCCTGCATATGTGTGGAACCCGGGTCTGCCGTTATTTTGGAAATATGCTTCAAACCTAATTAGACTCGAAATTAGCCTGCGCGACCGCCGGTTTAAGCGCCACAGTTTCTATATTTGAATCTGCGTATTAGCACACATGGTGGCAATTATAGTTCTATATGTCTATAATGACCCTGCATAAGTGTGGAACCGGGTCTGCCGTTATTATCGAATTATATTATTTAAAGTTAGATATTACTCCTCACACTACCGCCATGTTTAAGGGCCACAGTTTCTATTTTGAATCGCGTCATGAGCCACATGGTGGCAATTACAGTTATAGTGTAAAAAGAGACCTGCATGTTTGTGGACCGGTTCTGCCGTTATTTTCAATTGATTCCCTTTAAATTTATAACTAATACAGACATGTTGGGCGCAAGTTTAGGTCCACAGTTTTATATTTGAATCTGCGGCATGAGCACACAGGTGGGGCTCATAGTTCTATATGTCTATAATGACCTGCATATGTGTGGAACCCGGGTCTGCCGTTATTTTGGAAATATGCCTTCAAACCTAAATTAGACTCGAAATTAGCACTGCGCGACGCCGTTTAAGGTGCACAGTTTCTATATTTGAATCTGCGTCATAGCACACATGGTGGCAATTATAGTTCTATATGTCTATAATGACCCTGCATAAGTGTGGAAACCGGGTCTGCCGTATTATCGAATTATATGTATTTAAAGTTAGATATTACTCCTCTACACTACGCCATGTTTAAGGGGCCACAGTTTCTATATTTGAATCTGCGTCATGAGCACACATGGTGGCAATTACAGTTATAGGTGTAAAAAGAGACCCTGCATGGTTCGTGGAACCTGGTTCTGCCGTTATTTTCAGATTGATTGCCTTTAAACTATAATAACCTAATACAGACATTTGGGCGCTAGTTTAAGGTGCCACAGTTTCTATATTTGAATCTGCGCATGAGCACACATGGTGGGGATCATAGTTCTATATGTCTATAATGACCCTGCATATGTGTGGAACCCGGGTCTGCCGTTATTTTGGAAATATGCCTTCAAACCTAAATTAGACTCGAAATTAGCACTGCGCGACCGCCGGTTTAAGGCGCCACAGTTTCTATATTTGAATCTGCGTCATTAGCACACATGGTGGCAATTATAGTTCTATATGTCTATAATGACCCTGCATAAGTGTGGAACCCGGGTCTGCCGTTATTATCGAATTATATGTATTTAAAGTTAGATATTACTCCTCTACACTACCGCCATGTTTAAGGGGCCACAGTTTCTATATTTGAATCTGCGTCATGAGCACACATGGTGGCAATTACAGTTATAGGTGTAAAAAGAGACCCTGCATGGTCGTGGAACCTGGTTCTGCCGTTATTTTCAGATTGATTGCCTTTAAATTTTAATAACCTAATACAGACATGTTGGGCGCAAGTTTAAGGTGCCACAGTTTCTATATTTGAATCTGCGGCATGAGCACACATGGTGGGGCTCATAGTTCTATATGTCTATAATGACCCTGCATATGTGTGGAACCCGGGTCTGCCGTTATTTTGGAAATATGCCTTCAAACCTAAATTAGACTCGAAATTAGCACTGCGCGACCGCCGGTTTAAGGCGCCACAGTTTCTATATTTGAATCTGCGTCATTAGCACACATGGTGGCAATTATAGTTCTATATGTCTATAATGACCCTGCATAAGTGTGGAACCCGGGTCTGCCGTTATTATCGAATTATATGTATTTAAAGATAGATATTACTCCTCTACACTACCGCCATGTTTAAGGGGCCACAGTTTCTATATTTGAATCTGCGTCATGAGCACACATGGTGGCAATTACAGTTATAGGTGTAAAAGAGACCCTGCATGGTCGTGGAACCTGGTTCTGCCGTTATTTTCAGATTGATTGCCTTTAAACTATAATAACCTAATACAGACATGTTGGGCGCTAGTTTAAGGTGCCACAGTTTCTATATTTGAATCTGCGGCATGAGCACACATGGTGGGGATCATAGTTCTATATGTCTATAATGACCCTGCATATGTGTGGAACCCGGGTCTGCCGTTATTTTGGAAATATGCCTTCAAACCTAAATTAGACTCGAAATTAGCACTGCGCGACCGCCGGTTTAAGGCGCCACAGTTTCTATATTTGAATCTGCGTCATGAGCACACATGGTGGCAATTATAGTTCTATATGTCTATAATGACCCTGCATAAGTGTGGAACCCGGGTCTGCCGTTATTATCGAATTATATGTATTTAAAGTTAGATATTACTCCTCTACACTACCGCCATGTTTAAGGGGCCACAGTTTCTATATTTGAATCTGCGGCATGAGCACACATGGTGGGGCTCATAGTTCTATATGTCTATAATGACCCTGCATAAGTGTGGAACCCGGGTCTGCCGTTATTATCGAATTATATGTATTTAAAGTTAGATATTACTCCTCTACACTACCGCCATGTTTAAGGGGCCACAGTTTCTATATTTGAATCTGCGTCATGAGCACACATGGTGGCAATTACAGTTATAGGTGTAAAAAGAGACCCTGCATGGTCGTGGAACCTGGTTCTGCCGTTATTTTCAGATTGATTGCCTTTAAACTATAATAACCTAATACAGACATGTTGGGCGCTAGTTTAAGGTGCCACAGTTTCTATATTTGAATCTGCGGCATGAGCACACATGGTGGGGATCATAGTTCTATATGTCTATAATGACCCTGCATATGTGTGGAACCCGGGTCTGCCGTTATTTTGGAAATATGCCTTCAAACCTATATTACACTCGAAATTAGCACGAAATGGTAATGCTAAAAAAATAAAAAGGGTTCTTTAAAAATATTTAATTAATTTTATTTTACTCATTTCTATTTTTTTAATTTCGTTTCAAAATATATAGTTTAATATTAATTTTTTATTATTATTATTATTATTATTATTATTATTATCATTATTTTTATTATTATTATCATCACTCCGTCTTACTAACGGTTCGGTTTGTACGCACTTACGCTAATGTGTAATGGTAGGTGATTGTGAGATGAAATGGAGGACCTACAGTTTAGCGTGGAATCCGAACCACGGTGAAGGCCTGGCACTCCACACATTCACATGACGTCTTGTCATAGGTGAAGGAAGGGTTTGGTAATCAGATATCTCTGTGCCTGGACCGAGGATAGAACTTCAGACTCCATCACAGAAGTCCGACACATTACCCCTAGACCACCAGGTCACCTTTACAATTGTCAAATGATTTTAAAAAAATAATTAAAACTCAAGATGGCTAAAATTTATTTTAGAAATTGTAATCCTTAAAGATTTATTATTTTTTTTAGTCACAGTTTAATAATTAAATTTGATGAGAAATTACACCTAGTTTCCGGAATCGAGTTCAAAATATTTGTCTAAGAAATACCATAGCTAATATTTCCAGATTCTGCCTACCCATACAGTATATATAGGCCTACATTTCAATCAAGTAGAGTAGGGACGAGTAAGGTAGAATTTATGGGGGTTCAAAGTATGAAAACACAAGGAAAAATTAGTTAATTTCATTGGGTCAGAGCTTAAAACCCGATTTCTCCGTGTCCGGTAAATTAGACTAGATTAGTTTAACATTTTGTTCACGAGCCCATTGATGTATGTCTTTAATAGCTGTCTTGTACCTAAAAAAAACTCCTTGTATAAGAGGGCATAATCACTGTATGAAACTAATCCCCCCAAACCTGCCTGATTTCCACATATGATTTTGTAAAATATTGAAAACGAAAAGTGCCATTATTAAACAAGTTGCAGTCAGTCTGCATCCTGGCGTCTGAGAAGGATGTCCTCATTGCAGCGATAAAAGGGCTTAAAGATGGTCTTGGGTTCGATGTCCATCTTAACTAGCTAGAGATCATTACTGTGTGAATGACCTGTGATCTGATCTCCAACATGACCTTGACCCGTTGGCTGGGGAGCTGAGAACTAATAGCAGTTTCAGGATTTTTGTTCGGATGACCAGCCCGAACTTTGAGCGTGTTTTAAATACGAGTGGATCGTCGTAGTGGTATCTGCAGATTATTGCCCTAAAATGTATTCGAAATATTTTATTGGGAAAAGATATATTATTGTAATAAGCCCTCACTCGAATTAATAGTTAGAATTTGAGTCATTAAAGGCTATCGATTTTACATAGATATTTAGGTTTTGCTGTTTAATTTGGATAACAAAAAATATATTGTCCCCCTTCACGCTACACTGATAGCTTTAGCTCTCTATCTATTTGTTGCACAAAGCCACTTAAGTGAGAATTGTTGAACTGCTGTTATTTTTAACCAAAGAGAAATATTTTATTTACCGATCTAAAACAATACACCAATCATGGTTTCAATGGTAGTGTACACAAATAAAGATTGTACAGATGATTCACTACCCACACAAAAGGAAAACCTGTTAAATTCACTATGAATATTGGGTTTTAGTTTTAGGCCACTATTTTTATCGGCATCCTGGACCTCAAACCTTTAAAATTAGTGTTCGTTTGTCAAAACCTGTTCAGCCATTTCCTCATAAGTTCTATTACTGGACACGAGCTTATCAAATTATATATAAGATGATGATAGTTGACTAAAGAGAGAGAATACATCATTTAGGGATACTGTTATTATTATTATTATTATTATTATTATTATTATTATTATTATTATTATTATCATCACTCCGTCTTACTACCCGTTCGGTTTATACGCACTTAAGCTAATGTGTAATGGTAATGTGATTGTGAGATGAAATGGAGGACCTACAGTTTAACGTGGGATCCGAACCACGGTGGAGGCCTGGCACTCCCCACATTCACAAGTTGTGATTAATACACGTCTTGTCAGAGATGAAGGATCAAGAAAGGGTTTGATAATCAGATAAATCTGTGCCGGGACCGAGGATTGAACCCCGGACCCTAGCACAGAGGGATATTATTCCAGTTGAAAAGGATTAGCAGTAACTTTCGATTGTACAAACTGTCCTCTATTTGTGCAAAATATTTTAAACCCAAATGTTTCTTTGATCTTTACCGCCACCCAACGGGAAACGTGCAACATGTAAAACTTAAAATTTGTTTTAAGACTACAGTGTTTTCAAACATTTTTCAATTGATTTTCCAATAAGTTGTAAAACATTGTTTCAAAACACAACTTTTACAACTTGTATAGTCTAAACGCACCACGTCTTACTACTCGTTCGGGTCATACGTCCATGTACTAATTATTCAAATGGGTTCTTATATGAGGAAAGTGTAATTTAGATAAAGCGCACCCGCATTTTTGTGGAAAGAGAGTGTTAAAACATTTAGTAAATAAAAACCTCAGTACACCCGACCGAGAGCGAACCACGATCTCCTCGTCCTCGGCAGTCTAATCTAGAGCGAGACTAGTGAGTTAGACCATGTGGCCACCGAGGTGTGTTACAATCTTCTCAGTACAATCACAAACCTGACTGATTAAACTGTTGTTAGCTAATATTTAAATCGAGTCTTCGTCGGGTCTACTGAGGATACATTTTGATAAACTGTTTCCCACTCTCTCTTCGAGCAAATACGAGTGCCTTTATCCCTAACACTTTGCGTAATTAACATAACCCGAATGCGTATAAAGACGTGGTGCTAAAAATATATATAGTATGCGTGTCATTATAATATCATATCTGTAATGTTTACACACACTGAAATATTAGGACGTTTATAGAAAATACAATATAACGATGTTTTGTATAATAATCTCTTGTTGCCTTCCCTGGTTGTGTATAGAAATGAAATGTTTGTCCGTCTCTCTATCTGTAAGTCTATTTGTTCCTTTATCACGCCCAAACCCCTGTACCAGCTGACTTGAGATCTGGCATGGGTACACACATATAGCTCATTGAATAATTAAAATTTACTTACGCCATTTGGTTTCAAAGTAGCAGCTATAAAACAATCACGTCCAAATCACGTGACAGTTTACTAAAAGATTAAAATATCAAAATTGATAGTCAATATAGCTACTCAAGCGATGTTTTGTAAAATTAGTATCTAAACACAATTTAACATTTCAAACAAAAAATCTCATTTTTTCCGTTACAAAGACATAAAGGGTACAATGTACACCTCGAAATAAGAAATTTAAAATTTTGATTGGATTTTTTTAAAATTAATTAAGGAAAAATGAAATAGGCTTATAAATGAACGCTGAAAAAATAGTTTAGATATTATTGCTAACAACATATAATTTGATATACTCAGAGCTCAAATATTTATGTACAATTTTAACTAGCAATAATGGTATTAGATTAGAAATTAGGAAAATAAAACAGTCGGGAAATGCTTACTAGTATTCGGTCAGTTAGTTGTAGTCATCTTGCCTGCTGTAAAGGAATGTAAAACTCAGAATATACGAAACAATAATTTTACCTGATGCTCTCTATGGGTGCTAAACATGGTCTCGTACCTTACATTACGAAACTACGTTTAGGGTGCTCGAAAACAAAGTGCTTAGGAAGATTGTAGGTCCAAAAATGGATGACAATAGTAGGGAGTGGAGGAGGTTACATTGGGAGGTTACTGTGCTCATTAACAGATATTGTTAGGCTAATTAAATCTCGCAGATTATGGTGGGCAGGACATGTACCATCAAGGCACTGACTGGTAAAGCCAATGGGAAGAGACCAGTGGAAAGACCTAGATGCAGTTGGGAGGATAACATTAGAATGGACCTGAGCTATACTGGATAGAGCTAGCTCAGGATAGGGATAGGTGGAGTACCTTTTTAAGTGCGGCAATGAACTTTTGAGTCCCTAATGCCATAGAGTAAGTATATACAGTAATTAGAAACTTAGTCGGAAGAAACAAAATGAAGAGTTTGTTTTTTCTTTATGTTGGTAGCAAAACGTTGCCCGGGGTAACCATGAAATTCAATGTAGGGCTACCCAAGACAACGCCGGGTACTTCTGCCAGTGATTACATAAAGGTGTCCCAGTAACTAATCAGGGTTTTTAAATTAAATATATATTACATCGAGTAATTATCTTCAATCAAACACCGGGATGTATAGCTGGCTGGTGAGACAGTCGCGCGGTTACTCGGTTGCATCACTCACCCTGACGCACCATCTTAAAAACAACTCTTTAATCGAGGAAACATTCTATTCTCACAACCTTGGGCTCAAGGAGCTTAGAAACAAAGATATATAGAAAACTAAAATTTGGCATGTATACTTAGGACAACTCTTGAGGATTTGTACATAAGTAATTTTTAACAGCTTTTTCATATATTGTGAGTCTGACGCCTTTGACCCCGTGAAAATCACTACAGGTAGCTACATAACAAAGTGAGGGGCTAGGGGAAGGGGGCTATCATAGACTTAGTCTCTCTCAGAGTGTATATTGTTTTCTTATTCTAAGTCTTTCACCACGATAAAATTTAACCCTCAAATTTAGAGAAAAATCTCAACCTTGAGTTTAAAGCGAGATTTCTCGAAACCATTTAATTTATTCGGGCAACGCTGGGCACTTGCCATTAGATAAAATAATAAAACAAGAAAAAGGACCTCTGATGGTAAAATACTGCAAAAGGCAAACTAAACAGTTATTCCTAGAAAAAATATAGAAAGGCACATTTGATAAGAAAATATTTGTTCTCGATAATATTTAACTTTTAATACAATAATGATAAATTATATTTCATTGTCACTAAAAAAAAATTCAATTATATTGATATGTGTTGTTAGTTTTCAAAATATGTTTCAATTTAATTTCAAATTAAATTGACTTAGTAAAAAATACTAACGACAGTAGGGCACTCTTAATATAACGGGGAATTTAACGTATTTCAATTTACGCTTATACTTCTCAAATTATTCAGTGGAAGGAGAAATCACTTCTTTCCCAACATGTGAATTCCAGACCAAAACATTCGAACGTAAAGTCCTTTAAATAAATTGCATATTAAAATTTAAACTGTCAACCAAGGCCGGGTCTAAATTATTTTGCCGCCCTGACTAGATCAAGAATGGTAATACTGTATCACACTCGACTACATACACCCTTTCCCATCCCTTACAATATCTTCGTTATAAGCTGTAACTGCGAATAAGCCCAAGTACAGAAACATGGGGTTGAGTTGCAGCTAGAGATATTATTAACTGACAAAAGGTATGACAAGGGCACAGACAAGGAAATAACAGATACACAGCCTTACGGGAGATTTGTTGCGCTCCTCGAGTCAGGTAGAACTTAAAATATCCAGTGATAACAGCGCTTCCAAGTGAGAATTCTTTGAAACAACTCAATTTCAAAAATTTTCTGATGAGAGACAAACCGATAGAGTGAGAGCTAAAAGTTGCTGTCTTGTCTCTCCTAGTACAATAGATCAGGTAGAGGCAATCCCTTACCCCAACTCACCCCCCCTTTCATTTAACAAAACTTTGCAAACAATGGGAGGGTTGGAACCAAATATACAATACCAGTGCTTCTACAGTGTTGACATGAGTCTTGGAAATGCACTTGTAAATGAATTATTAAATATTTTGTGACCAGCTTCTGCAGTCACAATTCTTTAGGATTCACTTTTTCGTTAGACTAGACTTCAAATAACTGGGATATGTGTTCGAATCCCGATCGGTTGTACTGAGAGTGTTTTTTCCTAATATGCTTATAATTCTCCTTCAACGCAAATACGGGCACATTTCCCAAACATTTTACCTTCCTCATTCCTTATCCATTGGATTAAATACGCGGATAGCTGTAATGGGAAGTATGACACGTGTACACAAAATATGTCAGTAATTAAAATTAAATACTTATGTTGTAAAGGTTGCATTTATTTTTTACATTTAGTTGTCAAATCAATACAAATTATACAAGGATATGCTACTAATTTTTTTTAAAGTTAAATACATAGAAAATATAATAAAAAGAGTTTCCTAGGTATATATTGGGTATCGGTAATACCGTCTTATTTTAAACACTGGAAAGATTATATTCAACATTATTTTATACAGATGTGCAATGAGAGTTAACAAATCGGTTTTAAATCAGTTTATAGTAAAATCAAGACTGAAAATGAAGCTTATTTTCTTAAACGCTCTTTTAGGATCACCCAACAAAACGATCATAATGTTTTGTCCAATTATTACACTCTTCCAACACCTTCTCGTGTCTGTATGGAGAATTAAATACCTCTTAATTTTATTAAAGGGGAATAGAAATAATTTTTTTTTACTCTGAAAACTTTTTCAATACAAGATTATTTTACTATAAAAGAACAATATTTTCATACATTTAACAATCGCAGATTTTCTTAAAAATAACTATTTACATCAAAATAAAATATAGTTTAGTAAAGTGAGTAAAATTGTTGACAGTACAAGTATATATAAGAATACTTTTAACTATACCCAAATATTGTTTTAATCACAGCCATAGTTACAAAGGGTTTTGTGTAAAAATTATCTATTAAGATGTAAAATAAAGTTCTGTTTATATAGTTTGGACAGGCTCGAGACTAAAATTATGATCACTAGCATTAAAAAATCAATACAATAATAATAATAATAATAATAATAATGCAAAAATATGATTTAACAGAAATTTGATTAAAATATGTGTCAAATAAATTTGGACATTGATATATTTCATAATATTCTGGTCACTTTGATTTCATATTGTACTAGATCAATCTTTGACATACAATCCTGAACCAACCATGGCAATCACAAACTAGTTATATCAATTAATAGATACGAAATCTAAGAAAGAAAATATTACTTAATCTATTAACTGAGTTTTCAAACGAGCGCAATCACAGGATGGCCGTTGTGCCCCATTGACAAAGCAAACTTTACCTAAGCAAGATCATAGAAAAATGTTAGAAAAATTAGCATCACATTTCACCAAAGAACATAAATTAAATAATATACTCGGTTACAGAAACATATTAAATATGAAGCATCATGATTTTACAAAGATAATCGTGACCACCAAGTTATGCCGCCTGAATTGGTTTATTTTAATAGTTATGCCGCTCCTAGATATGCGATAACTGCTATGTATTTGTAAATCTAATGTATCCACTTTAAAATAGTATTTAGTTTGCGTATTCATTTACTTTTAGTATTTTATACTATTTCCTCTGCCTTTACAAAGTTAGTGTTCCACCATATCAAGTTTTTGGTGTTTAGGGAACTTTAAGGACCCCTTCCATTTCCCAGCAGTAAATTTTAGAAATTACTAACTTCCCAACTTGCATGGTTATGTTGGGTGGTCTTTTTGCCAACTTGGCAAATTTAATTTTTCTTTTATGCATAAAAGTATATTCTTTTGGGAAGGTGGCAGTTTACTCTCATTTCCAAACATCTCTTTCTCCCTCCCCCTTCTTAGCTCCCACAATTCCAATTTGAGTTTTTAAGACGTATTTGATTATCTTATAAGCTATTTCAATCTGACCACATCAAAAAGAGTGTTCTATATTGGTTGTATACATTTTAAGCGCTTCCATTTCCTGGGCTTCAAGTTTGCCGCTTTATTTGGCTATCCGGGAAGGTCTATTGAATTACATGGCGATATTTAAAGTGTCTACCTCCACAAGAATTGTATTTATATATCTTTGGAAACATTTTCAGGGGAAATCCCTCCCTATTTTCCCCTCCTTCATTTTGAAATTTAAGAATCCAGTCTTTGATACTTTTTGAGTTGATCCTTATATCCGCCTGACTAATGTTAATTAGTTTATTAGTTAACCCCCATATCACCACCCTTCTTAGAAATAAATAATATTTGAAATGTGTTTGTGGTTATTTGAAATTATACCTCTACACTTCTAACAAATTTTAATTTTCTACCTCCTACTTGTGATGGGGTATCACGCGCCACCCCTCCCCCTCCTTACCTATTTCCTGTAGACTAATTTTGAAATTTAAAATGCTCAGCCATTGTAGTTAATTTGATTGGTCCCTGTATTTGCTGGACGAATTCCAATTTTATATCACACAGAGAAATAATTTATCAACTGGCTTTGAAAATTTTATCCTCCTGCGTCTCATTTCTTTAACTACCACAAAATCTCAAATTTAAGATTTATTTGGTTATTTAAAGCCGTACTTCTACAAGCATGTCAAATTTAGTTTATCTACCATATTTAATATTTCTTTTAAACTCCCTTTATTTCCTGGACTACTAATTTTAAACTTTTAAATGTTCGGACTTTTATAGTTATTTGAAGTGGTATCTTTGGCTAAATGCAGAATTTTAATTTTATAACACACTGAGAAGAAGTTGTTTATAGTAGTTTTGTAAGTTTTTAACCACTCAACCCACTTTTTACAACCCACTCTGACAAATTTTAAATTCCACTACTCATTTGGTTACCTGAAGTTTTATTTCTAATTGTCTTTCAAATTTTAATCTCTAACCTCATCTCAAAAGTTATTTCTGGCTGTAACTAGCCCTCCCCCCAATTCCCATTGTCTAAGTTAAAAATTAAAAATTTTCAATTTTTTATATTTATTTAGAGTAGTCTCCATACCTATGAATTTGAGTTATCGACCACACAAAGAAGTAGCTGAATGTATAAGTTATGAAAATGTTGAGCACGTCGTCTTCGCCTACCATTTCTTCAACTACCGCTTAGAAATTTCAAATAACATTAAGATTTATTTGGTTACTTGTGAAAGCTCCTTCTTCCTACTTGCCAAATTTAAATATTCTATCACATTTAAAAGTTGTTTTTATTTATATAACCCACGCCCCCTTCCCCATATTTCCCAAAATCCCATTTAAAATTAAAAATGTATATACTGAGTTGTTTAGCAAGGTTCCTTTACTTTACTTCCAAATTTCACTCTTCTACCTCACTGGAAATTAGTTGTTTCTATTAGTTTTGTACATTTTAAAACTCATTTTTCTACCCTTAATCTAGATTTTTAAGATGTGTTTGGTTAGAGTTGTCCTCCTAACCGACTGTCAAACTTAAATTTTCTAGCACACATTAAAGATTTTTAGTCTGTTTATATCCCCTACCCTATTTCCCAGGGTCCTACATATTAAATAAAAATGTTCATAATTTATAATTATTTGGAGTGATCCCATTGGTTATTTGCATAATTTCAATCTTTTACCACCCTGAAAAGTAGTTATTCATATTAGTTTTGGTAGTCTTGACACCCCACCCGCTTTTCTCCAACGCACCTCGGGACCCATCATGTGGATGCCGTACATAAATTAATTTCATATTAGTACTCTGCCACCTGATAAACCTCTATATATAACATTTCAAGATTGGAGTATATGGAATTTACCACCCCTTTTTGCCCCTTTATACCAATTTAGGCGATGAAATTTGAAAAACCCTAAAGTTGTTCTCACCCAATTCTATAAAGAGACGTTCGTTTTAAATTTCAAGGCCACCATTTAAAAAGATGTGTGGTCAGTGAATTTTGAAAATTTCAACGCCCCTTTTACATCCCTTACTGGGTGAATTTCACCAAATCCGGTCCTATCTCTGGTCTAGGGCCGAAAAGGAACCTTTACTAAAAAATTTAAGTTTACATGTTTGAAACCATTAAGCTCTTCGAACAAAACCACTTACTCCCCCACCTCATTTATTGTCTCTACAGGAAAAATTGGCCTTGTAGTTTGGAAATCTAAACAAAATGTCTCATCCCCGCATATCCACGCTCATTTTGATATTATTATATCAATATTTAGTTATTATAAGAGAGAAAACATAATAAATCCTCAAATTTGTTTCTTTAAGGTCCTCGCACACCAGCATAGTATCGTATACGTACGGTGCGTGGTTTTCCATTCCGCTTTGAAAGCGGAAAGACACGTAGCCTGCGATACTGTTATGGCAGCCATTGCCTACCCCCCACTACACCCTTTCAAACACTCCTCTCACACATCACTAAGTTTTTTTCAGCCATTGAAGAATCATTTCGACAGGTGCCCAAATAATTTCAAATATCTGCTAGGGCTGAAATATTTAACTTGGTCTCTCGGTATGAGATAAAAGTATTATAATGCGAGTCCAGCTATTACCCTGGACATTTTCTTTTTTACCTTCAACAAGCATTGCAACCCCATACATCCAACGATCAGCTACCCATGATACTTCTACCACATCAAAATGTTCCTTAGTCACTCCCTCAACAATCAATGTATCATCTTGCTTCCCATCATCAACTTTATATGTCTCATCAAACAGCTCTTGATGTTCCTCAACAGCCACAGCCCTACGTGAGGGGGATTTGGGAAAAACCTAATGAAAAAAATCCTTTCGTAATTTATGGACAGCCCCTTGTTGGTTTTATAAAAATATATTTCAAGTAAAGATTTTCTAAAATTATAATATTACTACAACCTTACCATAGTGAGTTATTTCGTGTCTCAAATACTTGCAGAGATAATATTGAAATTTCTGCTTATGTAAAGTTGCCTTAAAATTATTATCATGAGATGATTAGAAGGGCCATTTAGTTTAAAATGATAAACAATGGTCAGATACGACATTTAATATAAATCGTTAGAGCAGATTTCAAGAACTTGTTTCATCTCTTCTTTTTTTTACCTTTAGTAAGCTACCCTCAATTTAGGGTAGGATAGGTAACTCTTAAAACTCCTTGGGGGAACCCTATAAAAACCCTAGATACTAAGTTTTATTTAGCCTGACCAGTAAAATTGTTTCGGCTCTAGGCCTAGATATAGACACACAGGTAGACAGCATAGCAAAAAGCACTTATCAATCAGTTTTGGGAGGTTGACATTTATCAACATTTTGAGCTAGATTTTTTTACGATCTCAATACTTCCTTCTTCAAGTGGTCTAGAGAAAGTAAAAAGTGTCTATTTACGTAATATGAGCACAAATCACTTTACATTTTAGTAGTGAAAACATATTTCTATACATTCTTAAAACTACTTTCAATGGCACTATGGAGTAAAATAATCACAATTTAAGAAGGAAAAAGTAGTTGATACTACATTGGCCACTTATGTAAGTTTTCGAGTTCATATTGTCATCATGTCCCATTATTTGAATACCGTATTTATTTTTAACTTACCAACTATAGTTATATAGTCTTATGAAGAATGTTTGGCTAGATACAGTAAATATTTGAGCTTTTAGAGACTAACAACTAAAGTGTTTTATTTAAACATACTCCTATCTAAACCTAATATTCAAAAGTCAAAAGTTTTTAACCTAAAGTTTAAGCCAAAAAGCTGGTTTTGTTTGCAACACAATCACAATTAATACAAATTATAAAGTCTTAAATTATTTCAACGTTTCGAAATGGAACACGCTACAAATCTTACTTTAGATACAATAGTCTAGAATCATAGAAATATGTGAAAAACACAGTTAAGCTATTAAATTTAATTGGGCTCAAAATCAGCTTAGTCACAAGTACTCAACTCTCCCAAATTCACTCAACGAGATGCAATTATTGGTGTAATACGTTCTTCATTTTTTGCGTCGGTTTACCTAAACAATGTAATGTAACTGATTTGCCCCTAAAAAGTATGTGAAAGCATTGACAATAATATCGTCCTAATTTTATAAACATATCTTATTTCATTTAAATTATGTAGTATATTAAATGGCGCTTAAAGCACTTCTTCTTCTAAGAAGGCAAAAGCCACTGAACAGTGACGTCACGCACGTGACACCAGCCAAGTCAGTTTGACAATATATATATTTTTAATAATAACTTCCTCTTCTCGAAGGTTCGAAGAGAGATTTTAAAATGTAACTTGAGTCATTTTCCGGCTCTAGAAGCTTCGAGTAAAACAGAGATGTTTTTGTCTTGTATTTTGTTTTTCTAAACTAAACCTTCTCGAAGCTTCCATGACCGAGGAATATATACAAGGGATGGTGCAACATAAAGGCAGTGGTTAGTTGGGAAGTGGTCAGTTGGGAGTTGGGAGTTTGGCGTCTAGCAACACCTGTCCACGCTAGCCCGTATATATATTTCGACATGATCTATTTTCGCATTAATTAAACTGATTCAGAAATAAAAAGCATATCAAAATGAAAAGTGTATTAATCATAATTTTTCAATAGGCGCCCATCGCGGTAACGTAAATCCAGAACGTTACAATTGGCTTCCCAACTTAGGGGCACGAGATACCTCCCCGAGATACAGCACAAGATACCTCCCCGAGATACAGCACGAGATACAGCACGAATTATCTCCCCGAGATACAGCACGAATTACCTCCCCGAGATACAGCACAATATACCTCCCCGAGATACAGCACGAATTATCTCCCCGAGATACAGCACGAGATACCTCCCCGAGGTAAGCAGTAGAGGACAACGCCGAAGACCGAGATAAGCAGTAAGCAACGCCGAGGACCGGGATAAGCAGTAAGCAACGCCGAGGACCAAGATAAGTAGTAAGCAACGCCGAGGACCAAGATAAGCAGTAAGAAACGCCGAGATAAAGCAGGAAGCAACGCCGAGGACCAAGATAAGCAGTAAGCAGCGTCGAGGACCGAGAGAAGCAGCCTACCATCACCAAAGGAGACAAGGGGTGGAGACGAGTCTAAAGAAGATCACAGATAAGTCATCAACAGAAACTTAAATTAAATAGTGAAAGATACATTTATGTCATTTGTGCATTTTGGGGGTGGAACAGCATACATTTTTTTGTGATTTAAATTAAGGGAACAATAATTAAAAAATGGCAGATTCAAATGATAATAGTGACGCTAGTAGCTGTTCTGAAGAGGTAACATATGAAAATAGACCTAGGAATCAGTTAGGTCTAGAACAATCAGATGAGGAAATAAGGGAAAGTGAACAGGACAATGACGAGTCATTTGCAGAGGGAGAGAGAGAAGGAGATAGGACAGAAAAAGAAAGAAATATTATAGTAGATGAGGAAGAAAGAGAAAAGAATGGGGAACAAAATATGGAGCAACCTGTAGTAGATTTAAATCAAATTATGAAAATGTTACAGCAAATGGTAGCGAGTAGTGAGGAAACTAAACAGGAAACTAAACAGGAAATAAAGAAAAGCAGCCAAGAAACTAATCAGAAAATAGATAAAACTAGACAGGAAATAAATGCAGTTAAACAGGAAATAGATACAAGTAGACACGAAATTAATCAAATAATATATGCAAACACCCAGGCAATTAATCAGAAAATAGATACAAATCAGACTAAACTTGAACAAATTAATAAAGAACTAAGTGCTAAAATAGAGTTAAGTAAGGAGGTTTGTGATCAGAGATTTGGTTATGTAGAGCAAAAAATAGACCAATTAGAGACGGTTCACAAAAACTTAGCAGTACAGTTAAATGAGGTAGACACAAAAGTGATTGAACAGGAAAAAGTAAAACAGATTTTGATTGAAAAGCATGAAAACTTAAGGGAAGGACAGTTCAAGTTAATGGAACAGATTTCAGCCAATAAAAATAAAATAGAAACAGTAGAACAAGAGTCAATTAAAGGGTTAAAGGAACAAATAGAACATACACAAACTAATGTTAAGGTAGTCCAACACAACCTTGAAAAAGAAATAAATGAGGTAAAATCAGTACTTGATTCTCAGCAAGACACAAATAAAATTTTAATTAAAGAACAGATAGATGGGATCGTAAATAAGGCAGTAGAAAAACTAGATAAAAAACTTACCGATTTTGTGGTTGAAAATCAAACAAATCTAGGGGAATCTAGTAACTTACACGATACTACCAACTTATTTGCTAAGGGACTAAGAGAAACGTCATTAGCACTTATTCCAAAATTTAAAGGAAAGAGAGGAAACATTTCAGCAGTACAATATATAAATAAAGTAGAAAGAGTATTTAAAGGAGAAAGAATAAATGAAAGAGTCAAAATAGAGATATTTTTATCAGGCCTAGAAGATGAGGCGAAATCCTGGACAGATAGTATAGAGAGTGAATGGGAGACATACGAGCAGGCTAGGGAAATATTTTTGGAAAAATATTGGTCTCAAAATATGCAGGATGATTTTCTACAATTAATTTTTAATGGAAAATATAACGACAAGGATGGTACTATGAGTGAATATTTCAATAAATTTGTAACACAGGCGAAATATTTGCGATACCCAGTAGTAGAGGATAGATTGATAGGTCTTCTAATGAATCATTTTCCAACTCCAGTACAAGACGTTCTCATTAGTATAAATAAACAGAACATCAAAGAAGTAGAGAGAGTATTAATGGCATTTGATGATAGATATCAAAGAAACAAAGAAATCAATGATCAGACAAACAAATATAATATTGATAGGCATAGGCAATCAACAAACCCTCAATTCAAAGAAATTAATAATGGACAAGATAGGCAGAGATATCAAAATAATTATCCAATACCAGAGCAAAATAGAAAATATCCACATCCTAGAATAGAATATCGACAGGATAGGAACCAAGGACCTTCGAGGCAAATTAATTCGAGTGATCGACAAATTAATAGAAATAACAATACAGGTAACCCCAGATTCACAACCAATCAAGTACATCAACCTCCAAATTTTAATTATGTACCACCATTCTCAGGGACATCAAATTTAAATGAGTACGACTCACAAAAAATATTTGATCCAGGAGGCAATTAAATAAACTTTAAATTTCGGATTATATAAATGTAAAAAATTAGCAGTTTAACTAAAGATTTAAATTTTAAATAAGTAAAATAAGGGTAACTATAATCATTTAGTTGTAGTAAGAAAAGTTTAAAATAGAAATTTAAGTAAATTTAAAAGGTACAAATTCAGTGAAATAGAAGTAATATTTCCTGTACAAGAGAAGGTTATGCGTATTTGTAGAAATTGTAAAGTAAACAATTATAAGTAGCAACAAGCAAGGTTAGAAAAAGATCATCAAACTAAATTACATCTAGCAGTAAAAAGATTAAAAGATACAGCAGAGAAACGAACCCGGTACCATGATAAAAAGATTCTTAAACCTATTGAATACGCAAATGGCCAGTTAGTTCTTGTAAAAAATCATCAGTTATCATCAGCTTTGAATAAGGAAGTAAAAAAGTTCTTTTTACTATATGAAGGACCATATCAGGTAAAACATCAAATAGGTCAAAATGTATACTTAATTCAAGACCCTGAGACTCTTAAGATTAGAGGTGTTTTTAATGTCACAGAATTAAAACCCTATCATAGCAAGACAGATATCTAAACATTTTTCAGCTACATTAATTATAAAGGATAGGAACAGGATTGTATTTACATGATTAAATAGTAAAATGACTATGCAAGAGTTCGAACCTGGACCTGTAGCACAATAACTAGAAAAAATACATGTTGAAAGAGTCACCTCTTTCTGTGGTAACTGCGTACTAGTTTGAAGAAAGGTAAAAGTGTCACACCTGAAACACATCTCAAAATATAAATTGTAAAGAAACCATAAACGACCAAACATGAAAAGTGAGACTAATCTTTTAGTTTCTGAAAAGGAAGTTAAACCTTCTTTTGTAAAAATTGAGAGGGTTGTAAAACAAATTCTATACATTCATTCCTACGTCGCACTTAATACAGGTGGTCGGTCATCTATTGTCATTCCTACATCGCAAAGCTAAGACGACAACACAAAACTGACTTTGGCCACGAAAGATAAAATCACTTATTTTTATTAGTTCAATAAGTCAGAGTCAAACCCGGTACATTAAGTATAAAATCTATAAGTATAAAAATATAAATTCTTATCAATTTAGATTAATAACATTTGGACTTAGCATAATTTTAGAAAGTTGTATAAATCAAAATAGGAGAACAGATAAGGAGGGGGCATGGACCCTTAGAAGCATGCAAGGGATAATATCGGATAGAAGGTTAGGTGAGGGCTTGGATAAGTTTGTCAGCTGGAGGTGCGTGAAAGCCTGTAATCACGCGAGGAGAGATTAGAATCTATGTATATTCTAAGAGTAGGTCATAATTTTTGTTAATTGTAAACTATTGTTTAAGTAATAATTAGAGATAAAAATATAAATTTTAATTTTAACAAGAAGTTATATAATTTTAATTTATGAGAAAGTTAGGAAGTTTTATTAATTAATAGACAATCTTGGAAATCTGAATAAATATATTATTTCATCAATGATGCATTTTTTTATAATCAAGATAAGGATTTTAACATTTAGGTGGGGGTTATTTTAATTCAATTAATTAAATGGCAATAAATTCAACGATTTTGATTCAGATATTAAAGAAATCACAGAGTAGGCTGATAAGCTGAAGAGTAAAATCTAAGATATCTAGAGAAATTAATTTAGATATGCACTTGAGTGCTTATTACAGTAGGTTAAGGTGAGTGGAAATAAGAGGCCAGTATAGTCTTGTTTAAAAGCTTTTTTCTTTTTTTTTTCCTTCAGATAGTGGAGTTGAGGTCTTTTCATTGAGGTATATAGGTTGAGAAAGTGGAGTTGAGGTTTTTTCAGATATGGTCTTAGCTATGGGCAAGCCATGATCTAGATTAATTAATCGTCGTTATGAGTTTAAGGATGGCCCGAGGGCATCTAGCAGCGTTGAGGAGAATTGAGTGAGGAAGTTGAGGTGTATTAAGCCATGGACTTAGATAGTAAGCTATTATGAATAATTTCAATTTTTATAAGTGGTGAGTCAAACGGATCACCAAAGTTCAGGTAGCAGGTATTCACAAACATAGAGTTAGCACAACGCAACAAAGAGTCAGTTATAATAAATGAGGCAGAGGCTTAAGCTTTCCACTATATAATATGCGATAAATATCCAATGGTTAATTCTGGATTAAAATTTAAAGATATTGAGGAGATTGTGAAAAAGTTTAAAAGGGTATTCTGTGATTACGTGATGTAATAATGCTAATGTATTAACAAGGATGAGAGCTAATTAGGGTGTTAGACCTAATTAGGCTACTATAAAAGATTTTATTATAATTTCATTTTTTATGCCTAAGGCAAATAGGCAATAGTCAAAAGATTGTAATCAACAGAAAGATGCAGGTAAAGATTTTTTTTCACTAATGTGAAATTAATTATTCAATTAAGAAGGGGGAAAATAATTTTCAATATTTTATAATGGTGTGATATATGATTTCATACTAATTTTAAACGTACTTTATGATTCCAAGATTATCGTCTATATATTTCAAGTATTTTAAATTTGTTTTGAGTTTAGGTATTCTCATAAATAAAGATTTTGGTAAGGTGATTCAGATGTTCTGTTATTATCCTTTCTCTGTCCGAAACAATGTAATATATTTTTAAGTAATTGAGTTTATTTTGTGAATTATTCTTTTGTGTTTTTAAGCTAATTATTCAGTAAATGTATTTTAAGTGATGGCTCATATAGCGAATTTGGCCGTCAGGCTTTTAAGAGTATAATAGTGGCTCATATAGCGAATTTGGCCGTCAGGCTTTTAAGAGTATAATAGTGGCTCATATAGCGAATTTGGCAGTCAGGCATTTTAAGGGTATGTGTAGCATTAAGAGTGTTTGTTAAGTATGTTAATATAATAATAGTAAAAGTGGATCCGTGAAGGATCGTCATCGTAATACTAATAATTAAAAGTGGATCCGTGAAGGATCATTGAAATAAAAAGTTCAACGAAGTGTTTAAACCAATAAATAATTAAAAGACACTTTGATTAGTGACAATTAAATTCCATTTTTTTATTAAAGAGTTTAATGTATTTTAATCAATCTTAAGGACGTTATAGCAACGAATTTTGGTTTTTTTCAGTAAAAAAAAAAAAAATCTTTTTGATTAGTGATGATTAAATTCAATTTTTTTATATATAATAAACTTTGATTATTTTATTTCAATTAATTGTAATTATACTTAACAATTTTATATCTTGATATTTGATTTATCTAATTTCAACTTATGATTAACATTTTATATTTTAATGTTTGATTTATATAACTTCAACTTCTTTGTATAAATACTTCATGTAAACTTACAGTCGGAGAACACCACTTCAAATATTATTATCATTCAAGAACAACATTATACAGAGTGTTCCAAATTATTGGAATTTATCCAATTTGTGAAATTTTATACAGGATGTTTCAAAATATTGTTATTTGTGAAACTTTATACAGGGTGTGCGAAAAATGATCATGCCGTCTTTTCTCGTCTTTTATTTTTTTTAGCAAAGCGTATCAAAAAGTATACGACTAAGTCTCTACTTTCAGATACACTTTGGGGGGTATTGTAATGTAACTGATTTGCCCCTAAAAAGTATGTGAAAGCATTGACAATAATATCGTCCTAATTTTATAAACATATCTTATTTCATTTAAATTATGTAGTATATTAAATGGCGCTTAAAGCACTTCTTCTTCTAAGAAGGCAAAAGCCACTGAACAGTGACGTCACGCACGTGACACCAGCCAAGTCAGTTTGACAATATATATATTTTTAATAATAACTTCCTCTTCTCGAAGGTTCGAAGAGAGATTTTAAAATGTAACTTGAGTCATTTTCCGGCTCTAGAAGCTTCGAGTAAAACAGAGATGTTTTTGTCTTGTATTTTGTTTTTCTAAACTAAACCTTCTCGAAGCTTCCATGACCGAGGAATATATACAAGGGATGGTGCAACATAAAGGCAGTGGTTAGTTGGGAAGTGGTCAGTTGGGAGTTGGGAGTTTGGCGTCTAGCAACACCTGTCCACTCTAGCCCGTATATATATTTCGACATGATCTATTTTCGCATTAATTAAACTGATTCAGAAATAAAAAGCATATCAAAATGAAAAGTGTATTAATCATAATTTTTCAATAGGCGCCCATCGCGGTAACGTAAATCCAGAACGTTACAACAATGAATGTTCACCTTTGCAGTCCACTGCAAGTGTTTGTGGATTCTAACTTTAAGAAGGTGGCTTAGTGCAAATAGCTTGTGTTTTTTGCATTGTTTAAGCCAGTGAGGGTATATTAGCCTTATTTTCCTCAATGCCTTTCCTAACATTATATGTACAATACCTTCTTGGTGCTGCACATCAGGAAATAGCTCAACAAAGGTTTCTAGGACAAGATCCGTGATGTGTGTGAACAGATAAATCTGTGCCGGGACCGAGGATCGAACCCCGGCCGCCAGCACAGAAGTCAGACACCTTACCCCTAGACCGCCAGGTCACCCATAATCATAGTAACTGTAAAACAAAATTAAAAAATCATGAAGACAGAATAATATTAAAGAGTTACAATAAATGAGAATTACTGCTGTCCAATAATAAATTCATGAAAGGAACAAGAATCATCAAACAAACTTACAAAAATCATTGTGAAGGACACTAAGTGTTGGTACGACAGCGAGATGTTGAATGATTTAGGAGTAGTTCGAGAAATTACATTTTGATTTGCTATTTTATTTTATTACATCAATTAACTTAACAAATTGTATCAATTAATTCTTTCTATATATATTTGAGCAATATATCTTAAGTCTTAAATTCTAAATCAAATCCACTCCTTACTTTCAACTCGCTTAGAATGTTTTCTAAAATGGTATTGGTTTAATCTGTTTAGAAGTAGTCCTCAATCGCTAAAATGTAATGTATTAGATTCGGTTTAGTTTTGACAAAGTTTTGATATAGTTGGTTTTGGATTAGTATGTAAGCTTATATTAACGTTTGGAGAACTTAAAATTTTTCAAAGCTTATGATTCTAATTCTTTTTTCAAATGATTGTTTAAGTCATTTTATTTATATTCAAACTTTCAACCTTATCTTCACAGGATATATCATCACTATTTGTATGTACTGGCACTAGAATGTACTATAAATATAAACAAAAGTAACTTTTAATGAACACATTTTTAGAAAATTATGTTTAATACAGTTTATAGAAAAATTACGAAAACTATGGTTTCTAAACATATATGTATAGTTTTAAAACCATCAATATCTTTATTTTCAATTAAAAATGTGTTTTAATAAAGATGTGCTCAAAAATCATCCCAGTTCAGGATACTCAAAGTTGGGCACTAAATGGGAGAGCACTTAGACCCACGCACCCGTTTAGAAATCCCGGATATTTTAAAACATAGTTTTCTACAAAATCCTGGCAAACATTATAAGAAGGTTTCTCTGATTGGCTAGAAGGCTTGAATTTAGAATTTAAAGTTAAAAAAAGAAAGAACCTTTACGTGTAAATGTGTACTTCTAAGATTAAAGCAAATAGTTTGACACCTCTATATAGCCTTCCTCTATCAAAAATAAAGTCATATTTTTATAGGGTCACAAATTGTGGAATTGTTGTACGCGATTATATATGATGACTCCCGATTTTTTTTTTTTAACTTTAGAGTTAAAATCTAAACCGTTTAACTGGTCAGAACTATCTCCCTCATTTTGATGAAAACAATATTTCAAAATATCTAACTACTTCTTAAATAAATTGGTATTTCTAAACGTCTGCAATTCTTCTCAATGCTCCTTAATAAATAATTGCAGCCAGTCCCTTAGTTAAAAAAAAGGTCCATCGTGTTTCAAGTTTTCTTTATAATGTGCAGTCAGAGTAAACTTATTTGTGTGGCAGGATTAGGGTACTTTATGACGAGGGGCTGGGAGTTAGAGAAGGGGGCGGGGGGAGGGTGCTACCTGAAGCTTGCTAGGTGACCGCCAGCCGACAGGAGCTCATATTTTGTATCTGCCTTTTAGTACATTCGAGTTTAAAGTGAGTCGTTTCAAAAATGCTCACTTGATTGCGCTGTAGTCACTGGGGATCGCACCTAGCGATCCCAACGTTGAGGGAGTAAAGCCTCGAAAAGGAGTGCAACATTTTTAACCTAGGGGCTGTGTATCTGTTATTTCCTTGTCTGTGGACAAGGGTGAGGAGGGAGGTGTAGGTGTGTGTCTGGGGGAGGGGGTTTGGGAGGGAAAGGGGTTTACTAAGAAAATCTCCCGAACAAAGATACTGGGAGCTGTCAAACTCTCTTTAAAACCAACTATTATTTTGAATACAAGGTTGCCGCTATGTGCACTGTTGCGCAGGTCAATTTAAGATATTATGAACTAACCTCTCTTAGTCGCATCTCGCAGTTGATGTAAATCTGAACAATAAATTTTTGCAATGTTTGAAATGTAAGGGCACATATTTTCAAGCCAAAAATCATTCTTTTTATAATTAAACTTAGTTTCTGGAGTAACTTTTTCTTAGACGGATCGGCAACGTTGTAAAAGACCCATCCCCATTGTAAAAGAAAATAAACCTGTCCCAAAAGGATGTTTGGAAGGGCGTGGAAGAAGTATTCACGATGTCAAATAATAACTGCCCAGCCTCGACCCCTCTCTTCCCCCCAAATATGTTAATAGTCACTAACAATAATTGCAAGAGAGAGCGAAAAATAAATTCTCATCTAATCTATTCTAATCTATATCTATGGTCGTAATATTCGAACAATCGATATATTTCTAATAAACTGGAAATAGACATGGGAACCCAAAAGCGGATAAAATATTTTGATTTTCATTTAGCTTTAATCCATTATTTTGGGGGCGAATAAATTCAAAGTTAAAGAAACAAATTATGTTTTTAAGTCCCGTATCCGTTATAAATCCAATATGAATCTTTTAATAAGTCAAAATTATCATCTTTAGTAAATTAAAATCTTAGTAAATTTTGGTGGCACACAGGTTGGGAACCACTGGGGTATAGCCTACTCTTTTGGACAAATTATTCTAATGTGTTAGGGATTAATAAGGTTGGATTAAGAGGAAGTGTACCTTCTTTTGCATGGAGGAAGAGTGGAAACCCATTTAGAAAAAAACACCTTCACTACACCCAAATCTGATTTGAGCCTCAGTCTCCCAGTCTCCTTGCTTAGTATATTACAAAAGTGACGTTTTAGACCATGCGGCCACCGAGGCGGATACAACTAATTACTAATTATGTAAAAATCTAAAATCTAAAGTAAATCACCCTTTTAACATTGTACACAGTTTCCCAGCATTTTGGATACAGCTAGTCAAGCTGTATTGAACTACATGCAAATACTTCATAATGATAGCTCAACGTTTATGCACCGTTTAACCAGACCAAAAAGATCGCACAGTGACGTCATAATTTGTATGATAATTGTTTATAAAAGATTGTTATTTTATTCAAGTTCTCGTTGTGCCTACCTACTTCATAAAATTTTAATTCTAACTATACGGCATCCATTAAAAAAAATTAGTCCTTTTAGTTAAGTTGAAAGCTATGCTCATTTTGTAATTAACATTTAACTAAGAGTAAAACCTAATTTATTTTCCCTGAAGGTAGGTATACAAGAGGTTTCATTTATTTATATGTTATGTTGAATTATTGATTACGGGTCCCTACGTTGTGCGCCAATTGAAGTGTTATTGAAATATTCGTCCCGCGTGATGGGCGCCAATTGAAGAATTATTGGTGATTTAAATCTTGTATAATTAATACACACTTTTTATGTTGACATGTTTTTTTATTTATAAATCTCAGTTTATTTCAGGAGAAAATAGATCATGTCGTTGAAATATATACGCGGCCTATTGTAGGGATCGCGGACAGAAGTTGCAGTCCGAGTAGTTCAAGGACTGGACGTCAAGTGACTAGTGAGTACTGTTCTTACATTGCACCATTCTATGTATATATATCCATTGCTCATGGAAGCTTCGAGAA